>JACTAT010000040.1:9856884-9901300 GCA_014526335.1 Chrysaora quinquecirrha
CAAATTTTACAGTCAGTTAAGGAATTTTCAGTACTGAGCCTTAGCTGACCTCCTTCGAAAATGCATATAGAAAACGCATATGTATGCACATTGGGATTCCTGACTATATTCTATTGATAATTTTCAAGTTTCCTTTAAGCACAGACTATAACATTCTTATGTTCTCTCTGTTTTATCATCCCTGTTTTCAACAGCCCCTTTGAACTTTCAGGTTGGAAGAGACCCAACCATTCATGTTTGGGACGCAGAAAAATGTGAAGTTCTCTCAATTCTCAAAGGTCAGCATGAAAGAGGGATCTGCGCCGTGGATTTCTCAGGTACGTGAAGTATTCATTAAACTAATTAAGATCCCATTTTACAGGGGGAGACTTGAGTCTTTTCTGCCCATTCCATTTTTTGGCGATAGCAGTAAACTGCGGAAGCTGCTCCCTCAAGCTCCTTGATTTTCAGTTTGCATCTTTCGCGCATGTTTTGCACAAATTTTCAGAAATATTTCGCCTTTACTGGAAGGGGGTAGGGGATGGCCTTATGCTTGACATGCAGTTGACAATGTTTCCAATCCATTTTCGTCCTCTATGCTATTTTGCTGTCAATTTAATCTTCTTTGAGCTCTGCTAAACTATACATTACCTGTCGATATACTGAGGATGCGGATGGCTTAACTGTAGACTTGCCCCAAGTATATTTCTTTATATCCTTCTCCAAAGGTCCACCATTCCGTGGTAACAAAGGACAGTGCGAGAAGACAGTGCGAGAGAAATTTCTCTCGCACTCTCCTTTGTTGCCACGGAATGGTGGACCTTTGGAGAAGGAATTTGAGAAATAGACTTGGAGCAAGTCTAGATTAACTGTGGCACATAGCTGGGATTGGTACTATGCCATTACATTTTGCTTTTCCTTATCATATTCATCATCATTTCAATAACAATCGCCATAATACTTGCAAAATTGTCAACATTTTTGAATTGACATTGAGTTTGTGCACACATAGATAGCCTTTTTTTCTAAATTTGCCCTCCCCCAGAGTTACGGAGCGTGGCTATGTTCAGAAGATGGTTTTTGATCGTAGGCAATAAAACCTAAAGTAAAGGACAGGGTTTAAGATCTGGCTTTGATGAGAGAAGAGCGGGCTTACAAAAACTGCCAAACATGACTTAAGCCGGGCTAACACCGTGCCCACATTTAAGACAATATTTGCAACATTTTTTCGTTAACAACACGTTGTCTGTTTGGACAACATCTGTAGCAAACCTTGCAAACATGTTGGCTAAGAATTGTTGACGACGAGGTTTGCGCCCGGCTTTATACAGATCTTGCTGGAGCTACACGAAGTTCTCTTACCAGTCCTCTGTGTAATTGTTTCAATAAAATATGGGTTTTGTCTTTTTTCTTTCTTAGCTGATGGTAAAAAGCTGGCAAGTGTTGGCCTCGATGATAATCATTGTATTGTTGTTTGGGATTGGAGAAAAGGAGAAAAACTTGCAACTACAAGGTATGTATGTCTAACTAGTATCCTGCATTGGAGAAATATTCCTGTAAATTTAGTTAAGAGGCTGTAGGGTTTTGTGAAGATTTCTTAAGGTTTCCCCGGATTTAAAGATATTATTCAGATACGACAATATAATATGATTTGTGAGTATACGCTTCTGTTATATCACGGAAATTCATCATCATTCCATTCACGTTATTCACGCTGTGCAAAAATGTTGACAATGTTGATAAAAACTTGTACGTTTCAATCGTTTAAACTGCGATATTAATGCGAGCCGTGCCAATTTTTTGGTATAGTACCCGTACCGATTTTTATCCGTACCGTGCTGAAAATTGTATGTAGTGTAAATGGGAGGGGCTTTTGTCCTTAAATAATGAGAAAGTTAGTATTTTAGCAACTTAATGTTCGATTTAGTTACGCCTATTTTTACTAGCCGACAACGTTATCACTTACATGATAATGCTTGCTCGTGTATGACGCCCATAAAGGCTGGATTGTTTCGCAAAAAATGCTTTAAGAACGCGAGAAAGGTATCTTACGTTTATTCAGGACTATGGTTTGTTATTGCTCAGAAATCTGTCTAGCAAACACCGTGTCTTTAGTGCCTTTACTGCGTGTGTACTTCAAGGCATTTAAGAATTTGGATCATTATTCCAAATAGTCCCTGTTGGTTTGTTAAAGGTCTATTCAGCAACTATAGAAGGTTGCAAGCAACCATAGAAATTGGTCTAAATTCGTATGCAAATTCACAATAACGAACTTGATTCATAAAAAAAGACTTGGGCATACCCTAGATGCCAGAGTTTGCTTTCCTTTGTGTAACCTGTTTCTTTGTTTTATAGAGGCCACAAAGATAAGATATTCGAGATCAAATGGGATCCAAACATCCCTGATCAGTTGGTCACTGTTGGTATGAAACATATTAAATTCTGGACTCAAACTGGAGGAGGTTTCACGTCAAAAAGAGGAACATTTGGAAAAGAAGGAAAAGTGGAGACAATGTTATGTGTTTCATATTCTAAAACGCCGGGAATGGTTTATTCAGGTGCCTCTAATGGGCATGTTTATGTTTGGGAAAAGGAGGTCTTGAAAGGAACTGTTGAAGCTCATACTGGACCTGTGTTTGCTCTGCATTGCCTAGAAAAGGTAGTTTTGATGTTTCTTGTTTTGCCCTCTGTATTTGCTCTGTGTGTACCGTATTTGCTCTGTATTTATCTAAAAGCTTTTCCACATATATTAAAGAAAAATTAGCGAGAGGTTTTCTAAAATATCTGTTCAAAGTCAACGAAAGTTTCAAAATGAAGTAGAAATGGTTTTTTTTATAGGGTTTCGTTTCTGGCGGTAAAGACGGTATTGTTGCCTTATGGGATGAAAATTTCACGCGTTGTCTCAAGACATACAAAATAACTAAGGCTAATTTACAGACTGGATCAGTTCTTGTTCAAGATAATCCAACTGTTAGAGCAGTGACACTCGGACAAGGGAAAATACTTGTTGGAACAAGAAATAGCGAGGTAAGCAAACCACTTCTAGCATAAGTAATTCTTTCTTTATTGCTTTAGATTCTGCATTGTTTAGGCGCCCTTCATAAGACCGCCTTTTAGGTTGCGTTGAATTTAATTCAAACAAGATATGAAGCAATTTCGACCCAAATTCACCCGTATAACTTGGCAATTTTATTAAGTGCTGCACTTTGAATTAATTAAGTGCGTCAGGATTTGTCGAACATAATTCACAAGCTCCACACAAATGCATCGTTGCTTTATATATAGTCGCATTCTGGTCGCATTTAATGCAATCTGACATCCTTTTCCATCTAACATGAATTAGATATTATCAGCAGAAAACAAAACAATTTCACTTTCAGTTGAATTCGACGCAACACTAACCTCGTATAAAGTTAATGTCGCTTTTACTTCGCTTTCATGCCAGATAAGATTAATTAAATTCGACACGGGCTAAAAGCTGTCTGAGACCCCGTTCACACGAGCAAAACTGGATCGGATCTAAAGTGGATCCGATCTACTTTTGGTTCCGGGTAGGCCTTGCGTTTAACAAACAAATTCGTGGATCCGATTCACTTTTGGTCCGTGAACCGACTTACTTTTGGATCGCTTTGAAAAGCGTTCCAGTTTAGATCCGATCTACTTTTGCATCGTGTAAACAGGTGGATACGATCCAAAAATTGGCTCTCTTTGAAAATTTGATTACAAAAGTGGATCGGATTCGTGCCTAGTGTAAACGGAAGGCCTTTCGTACCAAAACTAGAACTTCTGGATCAGATCGACTTCAGATCCGATCCACTCTCTCTCGTGTAAACGTAGCCTTATAAAGGATCCTAAAGACCACAAAGACTTCTATTCTCTGCACATGGATTCTTTTTTCATCATGTTCCGTATCTTTCGACGTTTGATTCTTGTTGGCCATTCATATTTATACCAGTCTATTCCTTGCTGTTTTTATGCTAACTCATCCTTGGGTACCCTTTCCCCCTTCCATCTATGTATCCTTCTAACAGTGTTTTTTCATAGTCATTGGTTTTTTACATCTTATTTAACCGTAGCATCTGCCCGTGTTATCTTAGTGTCCTTTATTGATTGTCTTTTTATATCTAGATTCTGGAAATAGACAAAGCTGGTCCAATTACAGTTCTTACCCAGGTAAGCAGTACAAATTTCTGGATATTTCCCGGAGGCTCTCCGGAGCTGAGCCCAAAAAAATTGTATAGCACGGCTATTGATAATTGGATTTTATTAGTTTCAGCACACTACGGTCTAAGATGTGACAATAGAGCTCAAATCCATAGAAGTTATTTCCTAGAACCTTAGCGCTTAAAAGTATGCAAGCTTTGTATGCAAAGATGGGTGGAAAAAATAAGGGAAAATAAGAAAGGGCTCTAGACGAAGAAAATGGTCACAACAAAAATAAATATTATATACACTAACAGTGTACTTTCCTTATACTTAAATTGTCAAGAGCCTTTTCAAAATTTTATTGAATAGAGAGGGTGCTGTGAAAATAAAGAGAAACAAAGACAAGCTTCGATTCCATTTCGTATTACCTATGTATACTGATGATGATTTTTGAAAAATTGAAGCATATTTTACGAAAAGAATTTCTTTCTTGAATTTCATACATGCATCGCTATTGATCCGACCCATAGTTTTTTTCAGCATGTATCGATTAGCTGAAAAACTGAAGAACATTGTAAAATCATCTTTAAAATACCTTACAGTAAAAGCTTCAACTATGTGTAGCCTGGTTTTCGCATTAAATCGTAGAAAGATCTGTGACCGTCTGCGATCGTCGCCGATCCATTTACTCTTCCATCCAGTCCATTTACGATTTCATGTGAGTGTTTCCATAAGTCGGCGACTATCTGCGATACAGCATCCGTAATGCAGATATTGTGACCAAAAGAATGACAGCTGTCAATTAATTCGATAACCAGATTCATGTGATTGCATTTCAGCAAAAGGATCGTCTGCGATTAACGCCGATCGTCCGTCATCTGTGTTTCCATGAAGTTTTTAATTGATCAGGACAGTCGTAACGATCGGGAAAGTTCCCAACACACGCTTACGACTAACGATCGCCGACTGTCGTAATGATCGTGAGAGCATGTTTCAATTGAGTCGGGAAAGCAACGCAGACGATCCCAAACGGTTGCCGATCCTGGCTTAAATGACTATGGACCCTGAAGAGCTTCATTTATATTTTTAAATAATGTTGCTCAACAGTCATATCTTTGGAACTACAGTCATATCTGTATAGAGAAAAAGCTACCAAGTATTACTGCCCTAGTTTCACCCTTTCAAAGAGGAATCTTCAGCCTATGGAACTATGTATTTAATTGTAGCACTATAAAGTTTCTAAATGTAATGATTACATCTTTTTTTCAGGGACACGGAGAAGGAGAAGTATGGGGTTTAGCTCAGCATCCATCCTTGTTGATTTGTGCTACCGTCGGAGATGACTGCACTTTGAGAATATGGGATTTAGCTGATAATAAAATGATCAAAGTGAGGAAATTAGCTAAAGCTGGCCGATGTGTTGGATATTCCCCTGATGGAAGAGCAATTGCAGTAGGAATGAAAGATGGTGGGTGATCTTGTTTTAAGCCCCGTTTACACTATCCAAAAGTAGCCCGGGTTGAACCTTGGTCATGATAACCAGGTTAAACCTAGTTTCAGTTACATTTGGGATGTGAAAAATACAGTGTAAACTCTAAAATGAGTTTCCATCTGGGTTAATTTGAAACATGCATGCTTCTTGGCCTAAAACAAAGCGTCTTTAAGAAATCAAAGATTTGTTTTCGATAACTTAAACGACTTTCTACTCCTGCGTGGTAAATGCAATAAATTGTTGTTACCTTTGATTTTGTTATTGGTTTTCTAAGGTTGCTTTAGTTTTTCAGACTCCATAAGAAAGATATATATACTGAGTGCGAGTAACGCAACCTTTTCCTTTGCAATATTTTCAACAGAAACGCTGCGATTTGTATATTTTCCGGTCAGCCAGCATATACATCAACAAAGGTTAACCCAGGTCGACCCAGTTGTTCGTTTACACTACAACTTGTGAAAACTATACTCGGGATGAACCCGGGAGCAAACCACGTCTCGAGGTGATTCGAACCCGGGCTCAACCCGTGGGTTTAACTCAGGTTAATTTGTGTAATCTAAACAGGGCTTCAATTTTTTGTGTATTAAGTTATGCATAGAAGCTCCTTTGGTTCTGACTTAAAGTTGTCATGAAGCCTTGTTCACATGAATGCATAAATGCTTCTTTTTAACGCTCTCGAAAGCAGCTTTAGTCATCATTCAATAATAAATACCCTATATAATATTTGAAACTTAAAAGATATGCAGTCTATTTATTCTGCTTCTTGGAAAGAAGAAGTATGGGCTTGAAGCCTGTGTAAAAAAAGTCACGCATTACAATACAATTAGTCCAAAAGATATCCGCGTTTAGAGAGACATTTCTTTAATCTCATGAAGAATCAATCCAAACTCACAATGCAGATAAAGACAGCAAAAATTAAACCTATATCATGATTTTGTATTTTATTCATTCCAGGTAGTTTTATAGTGGTTGATGCGGAGACATTGAATGACATGGCCGGTTTTCATCATCGCAAGGAAGAACTTTCCGATATCAAATTCTCACCAGGTTCGTCAACCAAACTCGTATCATTTGTTTATCCGCATTTGCATGTTTCATCAATGAATAAATGCGCTTCTATTAAATGCTACTATGCTGTAACAGACACCACCTTTATGGGAATCATTTTCATTTTTCGCCTAACGAAAGTCTAGCTTAAAAGATTTTTATCACTGAGATATAAACTTGCAGACAAATTACAATTTAAGACTTTTTTACATTTGAATTACAATTTTGGCCAAAAATTTTTGCCAAGTCTTTTAGGCGCGTTTGAATCATTTATTGCTAGATGGTAACACCAGCCCTCGAAAGAAATGTTGTCTCTTGTCATGCCGGTTTTCCTGAAATACCTAAAACGCAGTTGATTTAACATACAGGAGCAAATTTATCTGGCTGCTTTATTAGGTTGCTTTGGTGAAGTAATATAAATGACGTGATGTTGTAGCTGACACGTAGACGTCATATTGTCAAAGAAAACACAGGTTGTCCGAAAAAAAGGAACCCGGTAAAGAATCCTTCGTACCAAAGTCAAAATTTAATCTTTTAGCATGAAATTTGTTACTTATGTTTTTCAAGGAATGAGAATTATACTGACATCACTTTATAGAGCTTTACTTCATGAATACCATCAGGAAGAAACAAAACTTTTGACACTGTATTTTTTTGTCAGCACTTAGTACAGTCAAATGTATACTTCAAAAAAGAGCAACTCGCCATAAACAATTTTTCAAACAATTTTGTCCGTCTAAATCAATCATTTTTCAATCCCTTGGCCTACTGTAACCAATGGTTGTATCGATAAACCCTTGCTCGACCTTATCCCAGAGACGGAAAATCCATGAAATGTGCATGCAGTTTGTGCAGATGCTTTATTTATCAATGAAATTCATTACAGCATATTTTTATGAAGATGAAATATTAAAACTCATCCTTTTACTCACAAGAGTGTGTGTACAGAGTAAGTATTATGAGAAAGTTTTATTGGCCTTGAAGCTACAGGTCGCAAATAAAAATTATTTCTTAAGCGGCTTCCTTTTTTTCGTAACACCCTGAATATTCGATAGCAAGCTAGAAGCTACATCAAAACTTCAGACATTAAAAACTAGCCTCGAATAACGTATAGACTGGCTGGCATTTGATTATAGCCTTTGATTTCCCAGAAAACTTTTTGAATTACACACAATAGGAGATAAAGAATTTGAAAGGTTTTCCATTGGACAAAATGTTCACAATTTGACCTTACGATGAAAATCTTGATTTTTCTGTATCTTTTCAGGGGAAGGTAAATACTTGGCAGTCGCTTCACACGATAACTTTGTTGACATATACAATGTTTTAAGCAGCAAAAGAGTTGGAATCTGTAAAGGAGCTTCAAGTTATATAACACATATTGACTGGGATGCAAGAGGTATATTCCGTTTTAAAACTTCTATTTTCAAACTTGAACTAACAAATATTATGACTAACAAATTCAAGAGCAGTCAATGTATAGAGAGTATATATTGTGCTGGACAGTGGAAAGAAATGATAATGTTACCAAGAATTAAGTAGCATCCTATCAAGCTGAAAAATAATGTATCTAAGTCCTCTTCAAGCCTGGTTTCAATATTTGTGTAAATGATGGGGGATGTGTCCCCGTAATCACGGCGATGTTCATGTTTGCATATAATTGTCGGCGAGGGTGACGACGGGGGACAGACATGAAAATCCTCAAGCAGCTGTTTGTGTTGGTGATAGCGATGATATAGGATATGTTTTTAAAGAACTTAACAATTACAATGTATCGCAACGGTATCGTTCAAAAACGTTGAACCATTGGCAACATGTTTTGAAACCATGAAACATTGAAACCATGTCCCCCCTACCAATGACAGGAACGTAAATGGAAACTGTTGACGGTTTTGGAAGTTTTATTTTCTCCAAAAGGGCGCTGTTAAACAAACTAGTTTCACGTCCAATCCGTTATCTGGTGTGTAGTGAAGGTGTACCAAAGAAGTATAAACTGAAATGTTTTAGCTCTATATAAGATTCAGCATCGCTATTTCGTTCCTTCATATTGTCTTTCGAACAGCAAAATAATGTTGTCTGTTTTGGCAGTGTATTCTCCAAAACTTGTCTTTTTTGGAGAAAAAAGATGACTCTGAGAATAGATTAATCGGGCTTAAGAGATGCAAAAAAGGAGGGAAAATCAGTATATTGACCTTTCATCTACGACGTCAGGTTTGCAACAGCACGAGCTTCGATAGAATGTTATTAAATGTTAAATTTTTATGTTTAAATAATTCATACCTTGAAACCAATTTCCATGAATTGCAAACAAGCAATTAAACAGTCTTGATTGCCAACAGTGGTCTTGATCTGATTCAGCTGAGTGGAGGTTCAGCTTGTGCTCCCAGACTGATATTAAAAAATCGGCACCCTTCACTTGCCGACCTCGGAAGGTGCTGGAAGGAGTGACTGCAGCCTTGCATAAGAATTGCATTCCAAGCTAGATTCTGTTGTTAGTCACACACCTTGAGTAGTCGGTCGCATCATCTTTTATCCTGATCCTTACTCAGATTGAAACATCTCTGAGATTCATCTTTTGTTTGCAAATGCAACATAATCGATTATTAACATGACATTTTCGTTCCTTCAAGGCAAATTGCTGCAAGTAAATACTGGTGCCAAGGAAGTGCTTTATTTTGAATCTCCTAGAGGCAAACGTATAACAGTTTCAAGCTCTGAATTAAGCAAGCTTGAATGGTCGACCTGGACATGTGTTCTTGGCAAACAATGTGAAGGAATCTGGCCTAGGCAGTCAGATGTTACGGACATCAATGCTGCAGACAGAACAAAGGATGGAAGCATGATAGCTACTGCTGATGATTTTGGCTATTTGAAATTGTTTCAATTCCCAGCCGAGGTAAACACAAGTGAGATATAAACTATTAAGTTACATTATCCAACCCTTGTAAATCATTTATGCAAATTTATAATGTATGTGTTCCTCAAGCAGCCTTGCTGTTGCCGGCTGAATTTTTTGTTATTCATGAACCAAAAATATTCAGTGCAAGTAAACACGCCTGCGGGAACCAGGCTTGCAACAATATCGGAAGAACAGTTAGAAATCAGTTAATGTGTGAAAATATCGAATTTGCTTCTTTTCTTGCTTGCCTTGCTACTGTTTAACCGTTGCATAATTTGCATATACTTGCAGTGTTTTATTTCTCTGTTAATATCTTGACGCTTCTTACTTAAATTGTGAATACAAGGGCTTCTGAGCCTTGTTGCCTTTATTATGAAAATAGTTTGCTTTAGGCCAAGGGCCACAGCTAGCCGCCATTTTGAGCAAGGTGGTGCAATACTTTTCGAACAAAGTTTGGAACCAGTCCTTTTATGAATCGCTGACAACCTGCAACGAGAACTGCTGTAGCTTTAAGGGGCGTATTTTGGTAAATTTTTTTACAGATCCTCAAAATTTGTAAAACGGTAGGCTTGGCAAAAAAGCTTCTTATACAAAAGAAATGCAGCCGTGAACCTAGTAGACTGATCGAGCAAAGTCGGACTAAAACCTTTGATTTTAAAATGAGATCGATATTCCTGGCGATGTCTGAGAATAAGCCTTTTTCTAAAGTTATAATAGCACTACAACATTTTTTGCGAGTTTTTTCCGAAATCTTAGTTTAACCCCTGATTTTTATTCTAATTTATATTTTCACGCTAAAGTCTAGCGCAATGAATACTGTGCTGCCACTTATTTTACATTGTCGCAAAAGTTATTTTGATTAGGCCGTTACCGCTACTGGGTGCCATTTTAATGATTTAGGCACTGCATTTATGTCCCCTGGTATATTTTGATAATTTCTGTCATGTTACCGAATAATTTTTCGTTGAAGGAAAGCCTTGCGAAATTCAAGAAATATAACGGCCATTCAGCTCACGTCACAAACGTGAGGTGGTCGTACGATGACAGTTGCTTAGCGACTGTTGGCGGTGCTGATCTTGCGTTGATGGTTTGGACCAATTTGGATGAAGAGACACCGCGTAGTGGAACAGTACCAGGGGATGAAGAAGATGATGATACTGATTCAGAGGAAGAGAGTGGATATGACAGTGATGTTGAAAGAGAGAAGAAAATTGATTACTCAACTAAGATTTATTCCAATCCTTTGAGAGAAACAAGTGGAACAAAGCCTCAGAAGCAAAGTGTCGACGAAAAACGCAAGTATGTCTTTGAATTTATTGACTGTTTGTTCCTGCCATTCCCTTACTTTCCTGTAGATCTCGCGTACTTTGTGATGCGTTTCATCAGTGTGGTTATAATATCAGAGGGAACTAAATTTATTCACTGAATTTAGGATGCGGGTCCTTGCAATTCAATAATACAAGGTTTTTAATATTTTGTCGGTGGAAATAGTCAAAGTGCTGGCCATGGCTCGATTAGTTAACCTACTACTGAGTTCGTAGCACTGGCGCTAAAACACCATTTCACCCTCGCCTTCCACCCACCATTTTAATCTAGTTTCTCTCTAAAAGTCAGAAAAACAACAAATCTGCAAAAATGATGTGAACAGACTGGTGCATTTTGTGCTTTCTTGATATCGTAGAATTTTGAAATGTAAAGCAATATCATGTCTTCAAACAAATCCTGTTGAGAATAATACCTTTTATAAACCGGACAAATATTTTGCTGTAAGTTGTGTAATATACCAATAAGAATAGGAAATACTATTTTATTCGATGTTAATAACGATCATTTTATTCTGTCTTGGTCGTAACATCCGCTGTATTTTTAAGCGCACCAGACCGAATGTGCGATGTGAATTACATATCGGACGTGACACTGCCCCGTGCATCTTCTTAGTGCACCTTTTCTTTCGCACTTCGGACTCTCTAATCCAAGGTCTTCATTAACAATCATTTGAATTTTACTAAATCAACGTTACATGTTTGGTCGTATTTTATATAAGTAATCCCAAATTTATGTCTAGACCAACAGTGAGTCGTGGATCGTCAGCACGCCAACGTATTCAAAGAAAGGATGCTTCAGCCTCCGCTGATGGAAAGAAGAAAAGACAGACTGATGTTCAGGTTAGTTTTATTTCCTATTGTTCTTTATCCACATACTCTTAGTTTCCTAAAGCCTTGGCCAGATCTCTTCATCATTACACCCTGATCATATTTCAGCCATCATGATGTTGGTTCACCAAACAAGGTGGTCAAACGCTGACAATATTTAGCCCAACATGAATGTTGGCCTACGTTGGATGAAACTTTGGCTACGTTTGGCCGGGAGAAATTCTGTTGCGGCACTTCTGTAGGTTGAACACAAAAATGCCTTTTAAAGTATGTAATTTTGAATGACTGAGCTTAATCTTCCGTTTCAGGATTTGAAACTTGATTTTATTCATGGCTACAGAGGCTTTGATTCTCGTAATAATTTACATTATTTGTCTGATGGTGAAATTGTGTATCATGCTGCTGGAGCTGGCATTGTTCTCAATACATCAACAAATAGCCAATCATTCTATTTGGAACACACTGATGACATCATCTGTCTTGCTGTCAACCAAAATCCAAAATTCAAGGTACGATTTCTTTTTGTGAAGTCTGTTTAGCTTTCCTTTTTATAGATTACCTGAGCAATACGTGACGTGCACTTGCTTCTAGATTATGTGTAGACATCAAAGTGTTGTTTTTCATCTACAGAATGTTGTCGCAAGTGGACAAATTGGAAACAGCCCCACAGTCCATGTATGGAATGCATCAACTTTGGAGACTCTCTCGATCATTCAAGGATTTCATAAAAAGGGGGTGTGCTCTGTTAATTTCAGCTCAAGTGGAAGATACTTGTTGACAACAGGGCTGGATGATGAACATTCATTAGCAGTTTGGAGATGGGCTGAAGGTAGATTTACGATTGCTTTCGTACACTAATTAACAGCAAGGAAACTCCAGTTCTTGTTCAAGAAAAAATTCATATTTTCGAGACGAACCAGATGCCGTTATAATAGAATAATAGGAGATGAGCATAATTGAAATTTGCAGGTAGAATCCTCCGGTAGAATATTCTAGTAGAAAGAGAAGTCTTTGCAGCAGAAAAATCTGTTATGATCCTGAAAGCCACGAAACAATTGAGTTGGTAAAGTACACCCTCAGGGTTCACTAAAGTGAGCTTCTGTGTCTTTTTCATGTAAATCCTATCTGCAAAAGCGGTTTCTTTCATTTGTCTCACCGTTTTGCACCTTATTTTTGCTGAGCCTCATAATATTACACCCCTTTACTGAGACGTTTTTCCCCCTTTAATGAAACACGCTGTCAGCACTCTTTTATTGCGACGGTTAGGTAAATGAAACTTTGCTACTTAAACTGATACTTAATTGATATTGCTACTAAACTTGCTACTTAAATATGTCTCCTAAACTTGCTTCTAAACTTGCTACTAAACTTGCTACTAAACTTGCTACTCAACTAGCTATTACTACTAAACTTGCTATTTAAATATTGCTCCTAACCTTGCTACTAAACTTGCTACTAAACTTGCTACTAAACTTGCTACTCCACTAGCTATTACTACTAAACTTGCTATTTAAATATTGCTCCTAACCTTGCTACTAAACTTGCTACTAAACTTGCTACTAAACTTGCTACTCAACTAGCTATTACTACTAAACTTGCTATTTAAATATTGCTCCTAACCTTGCTACTAAACTTGCTACTAAACTTGCTACTCAACTTGCTACTTAACTTGCTATTACTACTTGCTATTTAAATATTGCTCCTAACCTTGCTACTAAACTTGCTACTAAACTTGCTACTCAACTTGCTACTAAACTTGCTATTACCACTAAACTTGCTATTTAAATATTGCTCCTAACCTTGCTACTCAACTTGCTACTAAACTTGCTACTCAACTTGCTACTAAACTTGCTACTAAACTAGCTATTACTACTAAACTTGCTATTTAAATATTGTTCCTAAACTTGCTACTAAACTTGCTACTAGTCTGATTCTTGGACATTTTTCTTCATTCTAGGTAGCAAAATTGCATCTGCAGTTGGAAGCTCTAAACGGATATTTGTAGCTGAATTTCGCCCTGATTCCGATACTGCGTTTGTATCCTGTGGTGTGAAACATGTCATGTTCTGGAATGTAGCTGGCGGTAGCTTGGTTGGTAAAAAAGGTGTTATTTCTATACCTGGTCAGGATGTGAAGATGCAGACAATGTTGTCAGTGGCATTTGGAGCGGTAAGCTTTGTATTTCTTGGAAATCGTTTTGTCAAATCTGGTAGGTCAGTTAGTGGACAGCGTTAATATCTCTCGATCCGGAAGACTTTGGTTCATTCCTCTTCACTGCCGACCGGTAATACCTTGGATTCTTGTTGCAGCTTCAGCCTCGTCAATCCTCTTCGGCCCCGTCATCGTCTGCATCTAGTGGAGTGAGTGGTCAAGCTTCTAAGTCAGTTCTCGTTAGACATATGAAGTTACGCTTGGTCGTGTGAGGTTAACGTCTGGATGGGTGACTTTCCAGATGGATGACCAAATAACTTACCCTGCCGCCCTTCGGAAGGGACTTTAAACTATTGCCCGGATGCGGCATGCAGAGTAGGCCTAAATTAGCTGGAAAGCTAGAAATAACAGCCTACTAGAAATAAAGTAACAACAACAACAGCAAAAATCCTTGTGAGATTAGGTTTATGGTGAAGGAGCATTATTGTATTTAGCGCCAGTCGTTAGGATCTCAGTCGCTGGGCTTTTGACAACACGAACCAGCTGGATTAGGCCACGATACCACAGCACCTTTGGAGGGATGTCCGAAGGGTATCCATTCAGCTCAATCAACCCGAAGGTCGGGAGCAACAACGATACAAAAACTACTGGTATGACGATTCTTGAAGGATATGCCATTCACATCGCGCATTCGGTTTATTTCGCTTTCCAAATTATGGCCGATACGCCTTTGAAGATCAAGACAGGATAAAATTTATATAATTTGAAATAAACGCAGCACTGAGTTAAAATTTTGCATTTTCATACTTTTACCATAGATGTATTTGCCTGTGAAAGGTATTGTTTTGCGCAAACATTGCTTTGTAACTTGATTATGTTTGTTTTTGTTGCCGAGGTCTTACGGCGCTAGCGCTAATGACCGGCCAAAATTTACATGTCTCCACACGTCATTATTTTGCTGTGTTTTTCTTTGTTTTTTCTACTAGAGAAAAAATGCGACACTTTTTGAATATCAGCTGTGTCCAGGATTTAGAGCCTTAAGTCTAGTCTCACTTTGCGCATAATCTCAATGAATTATGTTTGGTTATGTTCAATCTTTATGTTCAAGATATACAAACGTATTATTGTGAGATTCAGTTCAGGTTCTTTTAACCATATCATTCTTTACTTGTTTTAGAATGATACTACATTTACTGGAGCCATGAGTGGAGATGTTTACGTATGGGTTGGATCCAATCTGAACAGAGTGGTCGGCCAAGCTCATTCTGGTCCGGTTTTCACCATGTACACAACCATAAAAGATGGACTAATCGTCACTGGAGGCAAAGAAAGGTACTGGCCGCTTTGTGCACTTTTTCATGGAAGAAACTATGATTTGTTTTCATCCTCAATGTTTTTTGCTGATATCTCTTCGTCTTATCAATCACCCATTTGTCGCACGAGTCATGAAATTACGAGTGGATGCGCGTTCACGTTTTGTTCGATGACATTGATCAAGGTTGTTCGTCATATAGTCGTGCGGTATTCGTGCGACCGTTGCGATGTAATCGTTTCTAGGTTTTATTCAAGCATTCTTGTCCATAACCAAGGCTAAATTGTCATGATTGCGGAAGTGAGACAGTGGGCCCATCCGCATACATTTCACACAAATTCCCCGAATCCGGTCGCGGCTGCAGCTTCAAACGTTTTCCGTCTTTCTCTCACTGCCCGCTCTTTTGCAAGTCTTTGCTGTTCAAAGTGGAGGCAGCCCTGTGGATGGAGCGTTGACATTGGTTCCACTCAGCAGCCAGCTGCCCCAACCTTCGATGTCCATGCCACATTTGAACAGCATCTCTTTCAGATAATCTTTTGAAGCCTTTTAGGCCGGCCACGTTATCTCTTTCTATTAGCAAGTGCTCTGAGATCTGATCAAAACGGCTGCAAATCATATTGAATTAGGAATTAATTGGGATTGCCTTTTTTATCTGTTTGTGGTTTATCGTTCCCCTCTTCAACCTGAGCAAATCTGTTTGGGTTCGCTACAAAAGCGGGTCCTTTCGGATTCATCCGTTACCCGGTCCGAGTTTGTTTGAAAGAATCTCGAAATGTCAGAAAATGGAGAAATACCGAAACTCATCTTTCACTACCCTGATGGAAAACTCATAATAATCAGAGAGCTAACAGGCACCCTCACTTGCCACCTTGAGAAGAGATAAAAATGTTGCTATGAAATAAATTTAGTATTGTTATGTAGTATTTATCTTTCAATTTGTAGATGCATTTGTCACGGCCCCCTTACAAACAGTTAAGATATAACTGACGGGGCTACCGTGTCTAAAAAAATTAAAAATGAATGATTGAATGAATGAATCCGTATTAAAATTGTACCCATGTCGTACCAAGATCTTAGGATCCGTAACTTTTCTCTCGTGTAAACGGGTCTAAAATTCCAAATTAATATAGCAAATTCTCCAATGACGAATATGGGTAATGAAGTTACTGCGTTCGAACCGTTCTTTTTTAAATAGCTTCCTATTATGACCATAAACCTATTAAGCCAAGGAATGAAGCTTTGATGGATAAATTTCATTCCGAGGGGTAGAATTAATATTGGTAGTTAATTTCTGAAATCTGATTATACAAAATTGTGAATTTTTTAGTGGAAAAGAAACAAAGGACAGTGGTCCAGTGAAAATCTGGGACCAGGAGATGAAAAGATGCCGTGCATTTCAGATTGGATCAGAGTCGAAGAAATCTGTTCCACGATCTGTTTGCAGAGGAGGACCAAAGGTTAGTTGCCTTTCTCATAATAAGAATACTAGCTACGCATGTCATCAGAATATGTATGAATCTTACATAGTCGAAGCTTATTTAACGCAGTAAAAATAGTTTTCGTATTACTTCAATTAAAAGCCCTCTTCTTTTTAAACGCCTCCCCTCGAATAAAGCCTTGACCAAACGACTAATTTTTCACTCGACCTTTCTCTCGACATTTGACTTCAAAATCGAACGAAAATCGAGCATGGACGACGAAGCGATTCGAATCTTCGCCCGATTTTTCACTCGATCTTTTCACCCAATGTTGGTTTTTCTTAGACTTACTACACGAGTCGTAGTTTTCGCTAACTTCATCTCAATTTTATTCATTCAAAAAAAAGTAAAATAAAAAAATAGTTGTTGCTGTTGTTAATGGTGGCATCTCAAACTGAGTAGTATGAGTAGTCTTTGTTGCGTTGCGGGCTGGAAGCGAATCTACGACTTTTGTAGTGAGTCTAGGTTTTTCTCTGCTTCCCACAAAAAGTAATCGACTCACTCGACAAGGTGGCCAAACGAGTCGATTTTCAATCCGCAACACCTTTTTCACTCGACTTTTTTGATCGAGATCAAACTTCACTCAACACTACTCGACACCATTCGACTCACTCGACAAGGTGGCCACACGACTCGATTTTCAATTAACAATACCTTCTTCACTCGGCTGTTTTTATCGAGATCAAACTTCACTCAACACTACTCGAAGCCATTCGACTCGCTCGACGAGGTGGCCAAACGAGTCGATTTTCAATCCGCAATACCTTTTTCAGTCGACTGTTTTGATCGAGATCAAACTTCACTCAACACTACTTGACGCCATTCGACTCCCTCGAGAAGGTGGCCAAACGATTCGATTTTCAATTAACAATACCTTCTTCACTCGGCTGTTTTTATCGAGATCAAACTTCACTCAACACTACTCGACGCCATTCGACTCGCTCGACGAGGTGGCCAAACGAGTTGATCTTTCGCTCGATTTCTTGTTGAGTGACATTTAACGCTTTCAGACGCTCTTGTTACGATGTAAAGCAATTCATAATGTATTCTCCTCATCAGATTGTGGAATATCAACGAAAAATCCCAGATCCAAATCTCAGAAAGTCTCTTAAAATCCTTTTTCTGTTGAAAGAGGATTTGACAGTTTTTCATTCAAGATCTGATCGCCCTTTGGAGAAGATGTCTACAAAAATGCTTAGGGTTTCAGGGCCTAGTAAGCGAAATTTTTTATATGAATCAAGCCTAGGAGTAACAATATATCAATAGTTACAAATTTTCCCTGTTTTCCAGACATTTTCAATAATTTTTAAACAATAAAAAATACAGTGTGTTAATCAGTAGCAACGTAACTTTCCAAGAGTATGAAAACCTTCTTCGTACGAAGCTCCAGTATCGCCAAATCTGAGCTCTTTCACTGGTAAAAATTCTTTATCTTGCAAGTATCCACTGTCAGTGCGTAATTGAGTATCATTTGCATCACAGTGGCATTTGTCTGAGCCTGGGCAAGAGTTATCCAACGTGCATGCACAGCCTTTATTGGGGTACCTCACTCCACCCCAGTTGTGCATTTTCCGACCATTGAATGACACCCACCAAGCGAATTGATCTGAGCGATGTAGCCTCATTACACTCTCAATGCATTCATATTTGATAAATTGATCACATTGTTTTGAAAGACGTTTTAATGCTTCTATTTGAAAATTTGGCATATCGTAATTAACAGGCCTTTTATATTGACCTGGATCCTCACTGCCAGAAACTCTAGTTCTTGCCTCGCTATCATGCGACACCAAAGTGACACCACGGCCTGACTTGCTATCCATATCACAGTAGACCTGCACGGGCTTCTGTGATGAATCTCCGCTAGGGTTAATCATATAATTTCCAGACTTCATTTCACCATAATCTCGTAACATCTGACATGTTTGAAGATATATGTTCGTATACACAAATTCCGTTTGTTGGCTTATGTTAGACATAATTGATCTTGCGTTACATAAATATGTACCCAAATCTTCCACTTGAATTTTTCTAATTTCCAAAGTTTGGTTATTTTGAGACAAGATCGTATTTTTAGGCAATTTCTTCCCTTTTCTATTCCAAGAAACTTGAACTGGTGGGATCCCACCAGAATGTAGACATGAGATCTGAGCTGGGAGATATTTTCCTACAGGGACAACACGATTCAATTTGTTAAGAAATGATAATCTTTCGAAAACGACAACTGAAACAAGCGACTTTGAAGTGTCGAGGAAGTTTCTTGCTTGACACACATAATCACCAGCATCTTTTTGTCCGACGTCAATTAACCTCAGAGTTTTATCATTGTTTGTTAATACTGCTTTCGTTTGGATCTTTTTTCCAACTCTTTCCCATGAAACAGTTGGTTTTGGAAATCCTTCAACTTCACAATGAATTATAACATCGTAGCCACTTTCTGTCTGAATAGTTTTCTGTTTAATCGTTGCTTCTGCTTTAACTACAATGAAAATATTTCTTTTTAATCGTCTGACTCCTGGTAATAAAGAAAAAATTAAAAATATTAATCTTTATTGCTAGAACCATGGCTAGATATATACTGCAGGTTTGCTCCTGTGGAAGAGCACAGCATGTATCTGCGGAGGAATTATGCCTAAAGTTCTGCGGAGGAAGTAACGAAAGATTGCCGCCTCCTCCGCAGACAGGCTCCTCTTTGAATCTATAAATGCATTTTGCAAACAACTCTTTTTACCTTCAATAAATAACAGCAGCTAATCGAAACCTTTGAGCAATAATTTCAAGATGCTTTTGAAACATTATTTCATCTTTTTTTGAAAAAATCTTTTGGTGAAAAGATGATTAAAAAATCGTATTCGTATTTAGAAATGAAATTTCAAACTTTCATCCCCTCCCCTTTAAAAGTTTTCTAACAAAACCACTATGCGCACTTTATATTTTGGAAAATAAAGAAAATTTCACTTTGCAGAGAATTTTTTTGGCAAGATTGTAGACAGCAATGGCCATTGTAAGTCGGGAAATTTGAGTTCACATAAAACAAGCCAAAACGGTTACCTTCCTTCTTACTGATACTGTAGCAAAAATGTTTAATTTAATGTAGTCTAGAGAAGGTGAGAGGCACAGAGGTTTGAAACTGCATCATTGTGTTCGTCTAATCTTGGTTAAGCTTGTTTGCCTTCAAGCCACAAGCCACAACAAACAATCATAAAAACCCTCAATGTAAGGTGTATTTGTGAAAGTGGCGCATATGGTCCGCAAGCATGTGGTTCAAAGGATTGTATACTACTCTACTCTGCTCCAAGTAGATAAAAGCAAAATATCAATGACAATATTCAAAACATACATACCATGAACAGTCAACTGAGCAGTTCTTCGATCCTCACCTATTGCGCTTTTTGCTATACATTCAACTTCTCCTCGATCAGACGACTTGACATTTTTTATGGACAGTGTTCCTTGAAGAAACCTTTCATATCGTTCGTTCCATTTCTTGCCTTTTGGTACCAATGTTATTTCTGGTTGAGGATTTCCAACTGCCTCACATGTGAATGTCGCAATACCAGAAGATAAAACTGTTTGATTAACCGGTGGAATGACAATTTTTGGTACTGATACAGATGCTCCCTTTTCACCTTTTTGTCCTTTGAGACCAGCAGAGCCTCTACTGCCTTTTTGTCCTTCTTTCCCAGCAAGTCCAGCTGGTCCTTGAATTCCCACATCTCCTTTGCTACCTTTTAAGCCACGTGGTCCAGCCTTTCCACGTCGACCTCGTTCTCCTTTTGAACCTCGTTCTCCTGCCGATCCTTTTTCTCCTGGTCTTCCTTTTTCTCCTGGTCTTCCTGTTTCTCCCGGTCTTCCATTTTCACCCGGTCTTCCATTTTCTCCCGGTTTTCCATTTTCTCCTGGTCTTCCCTGTTCTCCTGGCCTTCCCTTTTCTCCTGGTCTTCCTGTTTCTCCCGGTGGTCCTTTGAGTGTGAGAATCATTTTTGAACTAAGTTTTCCATTGGCCAGAACAGTAACAGGAAGAAAGAGTTTCAATAAGTTGGCTGTTGCATTGTCAGCTTTTTCTACAGAACGTCGTTTTCTCACTGCATGAAAAATTGTGTAAGAAAAGAAACATGTTTTGAAGTCAGTAGAGTGTCTGTCTACAATATATTATTCACGATAGAAAGATAGAAACAGCTCTGTTACATTCTGTTTTCTCAAAGAAAATTCGTCGTTGAACACAAGCAGCCTTTCTTTTGGGTTGAACGCTTGATAAAATGCTTCGGATTTTAGTCTATGCATCCCGCAAGTGTTAGTGAGTAGGCCCGTCCTTTCATAGCATCCTGCGAACATTCAAATTTCAATTCAACTCAACTCGTCTTGAGGTAAAAACCGGTTGAGTCTGCAGGCAGGCTAGTCCTTTCATAGACTTATTGCATGAGTCCCACTCTTCGCAACAGCGATAAACAACAACAACAACAATGCAGCTGTTTGCTCGGAGTAGTTTTAGCTTCCAGCATAGACTCAATAGCGATGACTACAGTACGACTCGTGTAATAAGTCTAGCCCTTTCAAGGCTTGAACACTTTTCCAATAGTCGAGTCTACTAATTTTGCCAAATGTAAAATACAAATTTGAAGTTAAATGTTGTCAATAGATTAATTTAAAGGTAGCCCACTTGTGATTAAATATGTATAACGTGTCAGCTTATATGCAGTTCACTTCATGTATTAAGCTCTGATGAAGGCTTTAAACCGAACGAAACACAAAAAAAAAACGCCTTGCCTGTTGAGGAGGCTGGTGGCTGGAAGGACCTCGAGTTAGGCACTGTTTTTCCACTGGCTTGTTGTCCGGAAGGTCACTAGTTCAAATCCAAGTCAAGGTTATTATGATGATTGTGGTAGAGGCTACTTTAAAGACATATTTTAAACTTACGTTTAGGGTCTTCCAGATGCCGTGTCAGATTAATGGTTGTTTGCTGGTTGGCTTCAAGGATCTTTACTCGCTGCATTACTTTTCTAAATTCAGCCATATTGCGAGCGTTGGTTGCTTCAATAAGCTTAGCAGTCTTCTGTAAACCTTTTAAAGAAAAAAAGTGATTTAGAGCAGTGAATTTTCATAAGGATGTTATCAGATGAAATAGCTGTCAGTGTCCACCATTCTTACCAATTTGAAGCTTTCTCTTTTCGACAAGGCACTTTTTGAGTTGTACAAAACTTCAGAGTTGCGATAAACAGCGGAAACATTTTCGGGCATACTTAAAAAAAGCTTTTTTGTGTGACACTCTTCTGAAATTGGCGTGTGTCTGGTGAGTTGAGCATACAGAATTTCAAACTCAGTAAAAGCTCCTATCTTTTTATATTTTGAGATGGAATACAAAATTCTAAAGAGGGAGTAATCCGGAAGTTTTGAGATGGTAGTTTTGAGTTATAATATGGTTTTTAGAGTCACTCGACAAACTGCCGAAACGTTTCCTAACAAGCAAAGCAACGTTGCTATGGTGTTGCTTTTCAGTAGCTTTTTCCGTCCGCTGGTCAATTTGTGTCAATTAGCACTTGGTTTTGTGTCAATATCGAAATGTAGCGGCTGAACCGAATCATGTCGAAAAACGAAAGAAAAGTGCGAATTTTGGACCATTGGGGTTAATACGATTTTTTACACAGAACCGGAACCACAAAAAGCCGGTTCTGTGTAGACAGAAAGGGTTTTCTCACTTGGACTCTTCGATAAGTTCTATTGATCTTCCCGCTGCATCCCGCTAGCAAATTGGTGTTTAGAACACAATGCCAATTCGGCTTCGCTTTCTGATTGGTGCATTTCGATCCACATTTGTGTATAAATTCCGTGTTAGTCATTTGTTTCGGTCTGTTTCTGACGTTCATATTCTGAGGACTGTCAGACGAAAAAAGCTTTTAAGTATGCCCAAGAATGTTTCCGCTGTTTATCGTAATTCAAAAAGCAGTTTCTTAAATTTTTTCTCGGATGTAGCATTGGGTAGGTTAACAGCTGCGATAACTTGTCAGTAGCTTAGACCCACTTGAGTAATAGTAATTGCTATTGAATTGAATTGCTATATTAAAAATTGGTGTTTAAGCGATCTCTGTTTGGTGGTAGTCTCGGTTTCATGAGCGGTGTCTGCGACTCAGCCATTTGGAGCGGATCTGTTCTCTTGTAAACCGGATGTCCGAAATAAGTTTCTTAATAAAAAAATAATATGAAAGGTACCTGTTTTCGTCCATGTGATTATCTGTTCAGCAGTCATTATTCTAGATTCCAGATCTTTTAGCGTTCCAGAATTTTTCCGCTCTTGTATAATCGTGTAGCAACAAATTAAAAGCATCGCAGATGAAATTACAGCACAATAAATTCTGTCCGTGCTTGGTCTTGAAGCTTTCTTTGTTTTAGCCATCTCCATAGCGGGTGCAATTTCGCTCTCTCAAGTCAGGCCACTTTGTTTATTGTCGTTGCACTATGCACTTATAGCCACAACCAGAGCAACGCGATTGCTTGCTGAAGTCGAAGATTTTTACTGTCTTTTCCTGTTGTTTGTGTAAGGCTCCACTGAATACTGCAAAACAAAACAGAAGTTTTGAAAATATTGTCTTCCGAAATTCCATTTAGAGTCAAAAGCTTCCGGGTTAACGTTGCTGGAATTAGAATTACTAAACATGTTCAGGCTCATCCTCGTCCCCTTTGAGATCCCATCCGGGACTCCGAAGATGAATAACGACAAACCCGGGGGGGGCGGGTACTTGCCTTAATTTCGGATAGGGACGTCCCATCCAGGAAACAAAATGCTTACCTATATTTACATCAAATTCCTCAAAATGTGTAAAAAAAATTATACCAAAATATTAGCTCGTACACTACTATACATGCTAAGATGTACTATAATACATGTCAGTTCGAATAAAACTTAACCAAAGAAGGGGAAAACAAACGAAATTAGACCGTTATTTATTAAGTTTATTATTATCGAGAAATCAATACTTTTTCACCATTTTTCAGAACATTTAGACCCATGTTTGTACCAAAAAAAAACAATACCCTTTTGGGCGGCACCTCCTCAGTAACCAAAATATATAGGCCCACCGTAGCTCAATTATATATCTTAATCTTTTCGCCCCCGAAGTCCAGCCCTGGACTTAAGATGAAATATCGATGAATTGCATAACTCATAGTTGCCTTGCTGCAATATTGTACAGAACCTCAGCACACATCTTGTTCTTACATTTATGCTTATTTTTCAGGGAACCGTTCTTGTTGGGACCCAGGAAAGTGAAATTATTGAGATAAATGAGAAAACAACGACGCAACAGGTAATGATTATGTTTTGCATGTTCTTGCCTATAAATATTGTTAACACTGTTATCGTGTTTTTATCTATGTCTGTTCGTCATCCTCGTACGATATACGACTGTCAGTGTTGCAGCATTGGATTTATAAGCAACTAAGGCTTGAATAAAAATATGAAGCAACTTGGGGAGCTGTAAGCACTCCTGTCTTGTCTTGAGCACTCTTGTCTTAAGCATTCTTGTCTTGAGTTTCGCAAAACTTAAGTTGTTTAACCAACAGTAGTGTCAATGCAGAATCGTGTTTTTAGAGCATGTGTCGAGCTGCAGAAATATTGTGTTCAAGCAATCAAAAACGTTCTTTATCAATAAGATATATACTTCACTCTTTGAGCATTGAATCTCAAGCATTCCGTCTGCTGTAACTATGCATTTCTGTTGTAGATCCTAATCCATGGCCATAAAGAAGGCGAAATATGGGGCTTAGCTACTCATCCAATAAAAGAGATGTTTGTCACAGCCAGTGATGATGGCACATTGCGTATCTGGGATTTAGCTGGAAAGGTTCGTATCAAAGCTTTCCTTCGTTTTTGCTTTCTATGTTCTATCCAGTCGAGCTTCTGCTTACATGAGTCAGACGATTTGGGCTTGATACATTGGTTGGGCCAAATTCCAACAAAAGCTACAGGAACTGCACTACAAAAAATTGCTACGGCAGTAGCATAGGGAACAGAGCTTTAAAAAGTGTTCAGGCTCAGTTTCTAAGACGAGCAGCTTTTTTTATAAGGAATTGCTTTATAAGAAAGGTAGTACTCGGGTAGGCAAAAACTTAAGGAATTTTCTAGTACTGGGCCGGAGACTACCAAGGAATCTGAATTTTCTTTAACTTAGCATTTCGATTAAAAAAGATGAAGTTTTGAACAAACAGAGGAGGAAATAATTATCGCCAATGGTTTTCTATCAGTATTCATATTTAGCTACTCGTCTTCTGACACCTTTATGAGACCTATATTTCCTTGACCATTGATTGTTTTTAAGAATCACAAAGTAAGAAGTTAAGGAATTTCTAAGGAATATTGGGTACTCAATTTTGGCCGTCAGTTAAGGAATTTTCAGTACTGACCCTGAGCCGAACTTCCTTATTAAAAAAATGCGTGTAGGCTGGTAAGGTGCTACTGCTTATTTGACTGGATACTGAAGCAAAAGGAGACTTAAGATTTCTGCAGCTTTAATTCCAATTACGTCTCTGAGCTTAGTTTGTTCTTTTTCTAGACGATGATGAAAACTTTATCAGTTGACGGGGCAGCAAGATCAGCTGCATACTCTCCTGAAGGTGACAAAATTGCCGTTGGTATGAAAAATGGAGAATTTGTCATCATTAATGCTAATACATTGCAAGTTCTTGGTAAAAAGAGAGATCGACATCAAGCAATTCATGATCTCAGGTTTCCCCTTTTTTATTTTCAATAAATGCTTCTGATTTCTAAATTATTACACGTTTCTTATAAGGAACCTTTGGTCTGAGTTAAGACTGCAGTTCCTTGATTTTTCAATAAAATGAGGCTTAAGTTCTTTTACTGTTCTTTGTCGTGAGATATGTTTTAATTCTAATTCTTACAGCAAACTTGCTTCATTTTCCAACTTTAAATATAAATGGAGTCTTTTGGAGAACAGCCTGTCTTGTTCTTGAAAAAAGTGATTCTCAGATTTTCATCCGAACCTCGACAGTTCCTCGAGTTCCTTAGTTTTTTGGGAATTTTCAGCCTCAGGTTCCTTATAAAGATGCTCCTTAAAAAACGTGTATAGAATTTGCGGGTGCAAGGTCCTTAATTGTATCAGACTCAATGAAATTTTCTTCTAACCAACCTTTGTGTCATTTGAGAGCTTTAGAATTTGTCAATAAAAATCAAAAATCCATTTTTGTCTGGGAAATAAAGAGTTGGTTTTGCTCATTTGAACTCTTGAACTAATTCTATTGGTCATCCCGCAGTTTTCTGTATTCTGTTTGGTGTTCAAAACACATTATCAATTCAGCTTCACCTCTGTGATTGTTCATTGTTGTTTTTCGATCCGCATCTGGGCTTATATTTCACCTTTGTTTTGGGCTGTTTCTGATGCTGTATGATTTGGGTACTGGGGACTTGCCGCGCGGAACGGTATTGGTTTTCGCGATTTCGGTATAAGGAACGCCAAACGGTTTCCATGCAAACAACTCGTGTATAAGGACGGTGTCGGTTTTCACGATTATTGTGTTTTGGTATAAGGAACGGTCTACATTTTCACGATTTTCATGTTTGGAGAATGAAAAATTGGTATGAGGTCGGGTATACATTGTCAATAAATTGGTTTAAGGTCGGGTATGTTTTTTATGCTTGGGCGGCACGTTCCTTACAAAATTTGATCAAGTGCGGGGGGGGGTCAGTAGAAGAAAGCTTTAAGCTCTAAGATGCTCCTGAAGTTCTGTACTACTCAAAGACTTGTAAACTATAAATGAAATTTCAACTTTTATTTCACATATTCAACAACGACTTTAGAGTCTATTAGTTTAATATTTTATCGCTTACTGTAAAGATACAGAAGCTAAAACGATCTTTGCAAGATTAAATGCAAAATAACAAAAGTAGAATAAGAAAAAGCAAAAGAAACTCGATATGCTTGTCTTGTTCGTCAATAAAAAGGGCTAGAAATTCATGATTTTGTTTTTTATTTGGACTGATAAGGTTTTTAGGGATATTTAAATTGCATTAAAAAACTCCCTTTATATAAAGCAATTAAGGGTCTGTGTGTGCATCCTGAAACTTATATGTGGGTGGGCTTGTAAAGTCTAATAGGCACATCCCGTCCAACCAAGTCATGTACCTCACGGGGGCGTATTTAAGACACAGAACACATACATTGCAACTACAAATTTGTACTGACGTTAATTCTAATATGAAATGCTGATTATTGTATTTTAGATTCAGTCCTGATGGTGAAACGTTAGCTGTTGGTTCAGATGAAAAGACAGTGGATTTCTACAACTGCAAATCTGGTGGCTCATTGGCAAGAATTGGATATTGTAAAGGGATTCCGAGTTTTGTTATTCAAATGGATTTCTCTGCTGATGGAAAGTTTATTCAGGTATGAGCAGTGTGTCTTGGACTTATGTATGTTTCATTAACTGCACTGCTTTAATTTTGTTTTATTGTATTCTTCAGTGTTCTTAAAATAAAGGGTTAGAAATTGGCTGCTCTTCGATGTGACGCTCCTCCTTTATAGATGTTGCACAATTAAACACTTTCGTTGAGCGATAAAATCATTTTTTCGCTACCCGAATTTAAATTTGGCATGCTATTGTCACGTGACAACTCTATTGAAAGAATTTTCCACAGAACAATGGCCTGATAAATATTAGGAAAATTCAAAAGTTCCATCTATTTAATTATTTCCTCGGACGAGTAATCTGCGATAAACCAGTAGGGGTTTTGGGGCTCCAATAGCACTGAATAGGGTTAAAAAAGCTGTTGCCTTGCATCTTAGTGTTGTTTAAGCAAAATACACCATTTTACGAGATTTACAGTATTGCGTGAGTCCATCGCTGCGGCTACCTTAAGTTGGTGCTTTTGAATACATGCAGCTTCAGTTGTAATGAATATAGCATAATTTCCCGCCAAAAAAATACACAGGGATAAGAGAGAATTGTATGCCAAACGTTGGACTAAAGATTTAATCAAGGCAAACATTTTATGCTTGTCGCAAGCGAAACAGCTTTTTACGAGCGATGTTTTGCGACGTTGCCGAATAGTCATTTGTTTTACAAGCAAATTTCAAATGTTTGACAAACAGTGTTTGATCGTTTGGCCAGAGCCCAGCAGAAAGCGAACGACTCAACCTTTTTGCTTGACAAGCCAATTTCAAATGTTTGGCAAACAATGTTTGATCTTTTTGGCACAGCGTAAAGAAATCAGACGAAATTATGAATATTGCCTGCTGAAATTTGGTTAGATGATGATTGGCCTCTTGCTCGTTAAACGAAAAATTGTGGTTGGGCTTAGGCTGTTTGATTTTCCACTCTTGACAGCAGTATTCAAGCAACGATTTCCAAACTTTTTTGAAAACCGTTTCTTTACATTAATTTTCTTGATTGTGCTTTGCTCTAGGTATCTACTGGTGCATACGAAAAACTTGTTTTCTCTGTACCCGGTGGACAGCATTTAACTGGACAAGACAAAATTGATGCCATCACATGGTCAACGTGGACCAGGTAGGAACTAAGAACATCCTTTGGCAGTCAAACAGACTTAAATGGCAATTATGTGACTACTTATTTATCAAGCAGGAAAAACTGATTCTGCCTTATATTTCGCCTCATATTCCGCCTTAATCAGTTGGTTCGGCCTGTCTCTGAAATTTATACTCTGTGGAGTGTTAGACGAAAACAGCTTTTTAGTGTTTCCAAGATGTTTCCGCTTTTCTTTGCAATACAGAAAGAACCGAGGAAAGCACTAAACAATCAAGAATTATTAAACTGTACTTGAATCTAGATAATCATGTTTTAACTTTTACTAGATAACATTTCCACGCTGGAAAGGAGAAAATGCTATCTATTTGCATTACCTTTCATCGGGAAGAAAATTTGTCGGGATCTTTTGTGATTAGGAGTCATGTGTACTCTCTGAACCATCCTCAATTTCTCCATCAGATATACAATTTGAGCAGAAATCGCTAAATAAAATCGATGAGATAGTCGACAGTGCGGTGAATAGAGGCCTTTACCTGAGTGAAATGTTGGGAGTTTTTTTCGCGGCCTCTTTTTTATTTCGTTCAATGGAACAGGGGAGTGGCTCTTCTTATCAACCAATACTACATACTCTGAAATCATTCCGATTCTTGAATTACGAATTATTATCTGTCCATTCTTGACTCATTTTATTCTGTTATAGTATGCTTGGTAAAGAAGTACTAGGAATATGGCCTAAGAATGCTGACAAAGGAGATATAAATTGCACAGATGTCACTCATCATGGCTCCACTTTGGCTACTGGTGATGATTCCGGATACGTCAAATTGTTCAAGTTTCCCTGTCTTGAAAAATTCGTAAGAAAATCATTTGGTTAATTTTCTTTCAGACCTGTACTATTGTAATGAGTTTTAAGGCTTTATGTCTCAAGAGTTGAGTATTTTGATTATGTGGTGATCAATCTCTTATTTTAACACCATTGACGTCCAAAGTCTATGAAAACTTTGGACGTCAATGGTGTTAAAATAAGAGATTCTCACCTCATAGCCGATGCTTTTTGTTCTTATTTTGCCAGCATTGTAACAACTTTAAAGAAGAACGCCTTTCCCTTATGTAACTTTATTTGGAAAAAGCCAACAAAAATGTCAGCAAAAACTGATCAAAAGTTCATATTCAAGGCAGTATCATGGCAGGAGGTTGAGCAACAGCTGAAGTCCATTAAAAGAAATAAAGCAACGGGATTAGACAATCTACCACCAGGCCTAATCAAAGATTCAGCTGAATTAATATCTGCACCATTAGCACACTTAATAAATTTGTCGCTCAAAACCAGCATCTTTCCAACTGACTGGAAGGCGGCCAAAGTTATTCCAACCCATAAGTCTGGTGCACACTCTAACCTGGATAATTATAGACCAATATCTGTGCTTCCTGTGATTTCTAAGATCATTGAAAAAATTATACATCGCCAACTCATAATTTTTCTCGACAAGAACCATTTGCTAACAAAGTTCCAGTTTGGCTTCAGGCCAAAACTATCCACAGAATATGCAGCAACTATCCTACTGGATAGCATCAGGAATAACGTCGACAAAGGCAAATTGGTTGGAGCAATATTTGTGGACCTAAGTAAAGCTTTTGACACCGTAAGTCACGCAATGCTGCTAGATAAACTCCCTCTTTATGGAGTTCAAGGCAAGGAGCTAGAGTGGTTCAAGGATTATCTTTTCTACCGGAAAGCAAAAGTATCCTGCAACAGCTGTTTCTCTAAGGAACATGTATTGCTGACAGGAGTACCACAGGGATCAATATTGGGTCCCTTATTATTCTTAATATTGTTTAACGACGTTGTAAATGTAATTAAGCATTCGACCATCTTGAAATATGCTGATGACACAGTCTTGTATGTTGCGGACAAGGATATCCAGTCCATAAAAGCCAAATTGTCAAAGGATATGGATTGTTTAGCAGACTGGCTAAAGAGAAATGAACTGGTTCTAAATCTAAAGAAAGGCAAAACTGAATCCCTTCTCTTCGGCACCTCTCAAAGGATTGCGAAGCAAACTGAGCCGCTCGAAATTGAACTGTCGCATCAAACTGTCATCCACAACACAACGGAATACAAGTATCTTGGTGTTCACGTGGATAGCTCGCTAAACCTGAATTCCAATTTCAATACTTGTTATAAAAAAGCGTCTGGAAGGCTTCGACTTCTAGCAAAAATAAGATCGTATATTGATCACGCCACAGCTGCTACCATCTATAATTCAATGATATTGCCAACATTCACATACTGTGGCATACTACAACTGAAATACACAAATACCCAGTTGGGCAGGCTCTCCTCACTTCACTCACGTTCGCTCAAAGTTGTCTATGGAGATATAAAACCAAACAAGAAGCTTACGTCAGTCGTCAATGCAAATAAGATCAGGGCTTGCAAGCTGGTGCGAAAATGTCTAGACAAGGAAACATGTGAACAGTTGCAGAATCATTTCAAGTTGCAAGAGCATGAAAAGCACACACGAAACAACAAGTACACATTAAAACTACCAAGGATCAAAACAGAGTACGCAAGAAAATCATTTATGTTTATGGGCGCGAATGTGTACAATGAACTACCGCTGGATCTTCGTAAAATTGAGAGCTATAAAGAATTTGAGAAAAACTTATAGAACATTTTACATGACATTTATTATAAAAATTATATTAGAAACTTAGAATGTAAATGGAAAAATTTCCTTTTTGTTTATTTGTATTCTTACATGAGACTCATTTTAATCTGTAAATATTTAGGGTAGCAACACTAAGGCATAGGACACAGGACACACATTGATAACAACAGTATTTAACTCGTTGACGTGTCTATCCTGTATAAATATTCGTCTTATTATTATATTATTATTATATATAATTGCCGTACAAAAAAAGTGTAAAAAAACATTGCAAAAAGAGCATCTGCCCTAGCACTGCTTCTGAGCAATCATAAAAGTGTTGGATACACGCTTTTTTTATAAGGAACCTACCTCAAGGCCTAGTTCTTAAAGTTCCTTATTTTTGGGCCTCTTTTGAGGCAATTGTAGTTCCAAAAGTTCCTTAATAGTTCCTTATTTTTAACTGTAAATACAGTGGTCTTAACAATAAAAGAGAGACATTTGCATGTGAGCAAAGCTCGGGACTATTTAAAGAAACATTGGATACATGCTTAACGTACAGTTTATGTGATTTTCGACTGCGAATGAATGGAACCGGCTTTCTAATTCTTGATTATTTGCAGTGATAAAAGTATTCAACAGTCAAAAATTCCTTAATGATTTTCTCTTTAGTAGTATAAGTTCTTTAAATTTTCGGGCCTTCTACATGTAGGTTCCTTATAAAGTGGTTCCTTATAAAAAAGCGTGTAGCTTGGTTACTTTGATCAACACGTGGTTTTAAGCCGTGATTATACTTCTCAGTTTGTTTTTCTAAGATGATGCTTCAGTGGAGCTTCTTTTTAACGATCAGTCAAAGGAGGCTGAGTTATCACTAGCCAACCAAGTCACTTGAAATTCTGTACCTCTAAGTATTTGGTTAACAAACTTGGTGACCGTGCCTATTTCCCTGCAAGTGTTTAATGACACAGACAGAATGACTTGTGAAAAAACATGTTTTGTTGTTCTAGACAGCTTTGGTTTTGCTTGTTGTATAGACTAAAGATTTAATCGGCCCATGTCAAATTATGTGATCATACTCTTGAGCAGCAATAGAGTGCATGATGCAGACTTTGTTTCCAACATAATAATTATTATGATTCCTCGGATAAAATCATAGGACGTGAAATGATTAAATTTCGCTGATTAGGCTTTGGCCAAACGATCAAACATTGTTGGTCCAACATTTGAGATTTGGCTGTCAAGCAAAATGTTTGACCGTTTGGCCACGTCCAAAAGCATTGCTCGTCCAACATTTTTGTTTGCGTCAAGCAAAAAATGTTTTTGAACTTTATCAAAAACATCACGCCTTCGCTTGTCAAGCAATGTTTTTGAACGTGGTCAAACGGTCAAACATTTGATGTAAAGCAAATTGAAAATACTGGATCAATGTTTGATCGTTTGGCCAGGGCCTTAGACATACTCAAGCATGTATAGGAATCATCAATCACAAGTGGATATCTCCAAATAAATAGCGTTCGTGTATTTGATCATGTATTGATTTTACTGGTAACGTAGTTGTTTATCGTCGTATTTTTTTCTAAGCACTTCCACCTCAGTTCTTTTGATATGAAACACCTCTCTTGATTTGAATTTGACGAATCTTCTGTTGATGTTGCTGTGGCTGTTTATGTGGGCTGCACCAAATCGGGGATAAAATTATGTTTTAGCAGGCAAAAAAACAAGGGTTGAATGGAATTGCCTATTAACAATGTGGCTACACTAGAATGCATTAGTGCAACATGGTCTGTTTTAGATGTCGTGTGACAATGTTGCCTAGTTTAACCAGGCATTAAAGGTTTATCTTGTTTCTTTAATCTAGACTAAAGGAAAGAAATTTGTTGGTCATTCTGCACATGTAACAAAAGTTCGTTTCTCACACGATGACCGATTCCTTGTGAGCACTGGTGGTGACGACTGCTGGTAAGATGTTTTCCATATCAAATCTACTTCTACATTCTATCAAAAGTGCCAGAATACCAAGATGTTTTACGCCCTTGTTTGTTAAGCTGATAATTAGGCAAAACGAAAACGCTGTTTTGATCCCTTAAAGTAATGTGAAAAGGTTTATCATAAACATAAGAAAAAAGAGGTCTTTTGTCATGATGTCATTGTAACATATATACATGAATTGCAATTTTTGGCATATTGCAGGCACTTGAGCCCTTTTTGTTGAACATTCCTCTTCCTCGTTTTGGGGGATTGATTTTGTCCCTCTCCTTTTTGGGTTGTTAGAAGGACAGGCTGGCCTAAAGCTATGATGATGATGCTTTTCCCACTGTTTAGTGCAGACTTCCGCTCAGTGTATTTTCTCGCGCGCGTGCATTTTCACCCCATGTAATGTCTGTGCAGTACGGTGGGGGATGTGCAGTACGGTGGCGGATGTTCAGTACGGTGGGGGGATACCATGATTGCCGTGGGGAGGCATCTTGCAGTACGGTGGGGATGTTCAGTACGGTGGGGGATACCATGATTGCCGTGGCGGATATTCAGTACGGTGGGGGATACCATGATGACTGTGGGGATACCATGATTGCCGTGGGAGGCATCTCGGAGTACGGTGGGGATGTTCAGTACGGTGGGGGATACCATGATTGCCGTGGCGGATATTCAGTACGGTGGGGGATACCATGATGCCTGTGGGGATACCATGATAGCCGTGGGAGGCATCATGATTGCCGTGGCGGATATTCAGTACGGTGGGGGGATACCATGATGACTGTGGGGGGATACCATGATTGCCGTGGGGAGGCATCTCGGAGTACGGTGGCGGATGTTCAGTACGGTGGGGGGATACCATGATTGCCGTGGCGGATATTCAGTACGGTGGGGGGATACCATGATGCCTGTGGGGGGATACCAAGATTGCCGTGGGGAGGCATCATGATTGCCGTGGCGGATATTCAGTACGGTGGGGGGATATCTCTGAGTACGGTGGGGGATGTTCAGTACGGTGGGGGAAAAATATGATCTAATCAACTAAATCATGGTAAATCAGAGACGGGGGCTAAATATTTCTGCTTCAGCAACAATCGTGGAGCCTCTTCAACCGATATTCTTAGCTTCTCAAAGCTCAACAGGATACAAATTGGATACAAGTACTTCGTTTCGCAAATTTTGGTTGATTTCAATACTCAAACTGCTAGCCTTACTTGGTGCATTGAGCAGGTATTGCTTGAATTGGCGGTCCATTTGTTACACAATTAGAATGATACTCAAAACCCAAAAATATTGCTGAAACTCTGGACAATTCATTATAACTTGAATGATAAAGTTTGCAACGAGCGACATCAACATTTATTAAAATGTCTCTGTTTTCGAAGGAGGTTTCATTTAGTATTTAGTTGAAATCTGGTAAGATGAATATTACAAGTATTTAGACCCCGTTTACACGATATCGGTACCACACCGGTACGATTTGACACCGGCATGAAACCATGCCGGTGTGGGTTTTTTATCATCCCGTTTACACGATACCGGTGTGATTTCATGTCGCTTTGGTTAAACAATGGCTGTGACATCATAGAGCTTAATTTTGTGATTTTGGGCTATGGCCTAAGCTCTAACAAAGAACAAAACCAAAAAATAAACCAAGAGAGCTAATTGCAAACAGTCCCCGCCGCTCGAGGCAAACAAATTTTAGCAACCAGCCATTATTTCATCGATGTAAATAAAAAATACACGAAAATGCCGTGTCAGAAGTCGAATAAAGCCAAGTGTAAGACGAGAAAAAGCAACTAAATTTACTTCAATCGACAAGGAAAATCAAGTTTCATGATATCACATCAGAAAAAGAAAATATTTCAGTATAATTCATATCCTAAAAGCAATCGAAGTGAAACCGACATGAAATCGTATCGGTACCATGCCGGTATGGGTGTTTACACGATGTCGCTATCAAACCGGCATGAAATTGTACCGGTGTGGCTATCGACATGTGTTTTCACACCTTTTATGCCGGTGCGGTACCGATATCGTGTAAACGGCTCGTCTAAAAACAAAAGATTCGACACCGGTGTCATATCAAACCGGTGTGGTACCGATATCGTGTAAACGGGGTCTCCACGGCAATCATGATGCCTCCCACGGCAATCTTGGTATCCCCACAGGCATCATGGTATCCCCCACCGTACTGAATATCCGCCACGGCAATCATGGTATCCCCACCGTTCTGAACATCCGCCACCGTACTCCGAGATGCCTCCCCACGGCAATCATGGTATCCCCACAGTCATCATGGTATCCCCCACCGTACTGAATATCCGCCACGGCAATCATGATGCCTCCCACGGCTATCATGGTATCCCCCACAGGCATCATGGTATCCCCCACCGTACTGAATATCCGCCACGGCAATCATGGTATCCCCCACCGTACTGAACATCCCCACCGTACTCCGAGATGCCTCCCCACGGCAATCATGGTATCCCCCACAGTCATCATGGTATCCCCCACCGCACTGAATATCCGCCACGGCAATCATGATGCCTCCCACGGCAATCATGGTATCCCCACAGTCATCATGGTATCCCCCACCGTACTGAATATCCGCCACGGCAATCATGGTATCCCCCACCGTACTGAACATCCCCACCGTACTGCAAGATGCCTCCCCACGGCAATCATGGTATCCCCCCACCGTACTGAACATCCGCCACCGTACTGCACATCCCCCACCGTACTGCACAGACATTACATGGGGTGATTTTGTCGCACGATCGACATTTCGAGATCGCAAGCAAAGTTTCAACTTCCATTCAGAAGGAGGCGATCGCGAACTAATTTGTCTGTGTTGATCGGAGATAAGTGATGTTGATCGAATCAAATCAAACGCAACATATTCCACTGGATGGAAATTGGCCTTCAGAATCTTTCTCGTTTTGAAAGGCTGAAATATTTTGCCTATCCTATCTTTATAGCTTACTGACGTTATTATTTTTTCTTTCAGTGTTTTCGTTTGGCGTTGCACTTGAAGAACTTCACGCATCCACAAAATACAAAAACATTCCCATAACCACGGCTAGGCAATGAACACACTTCTACGAACAAAAATCTTGCATTTTCATCCAATGAATCGGACTCAAATTTTCTATTTAATGTCATCAATTTTTATACTCTAATTTTTCAAGTTAAGTCTTTCTACTTTAATTTAATTTTGCTAGCTATTAATTTTTTCTCTGAATCTTATTGAAACATGTTCAAAATTAGAAATCATGTTTTGCAAGAAAAAGTGACGTATATTTTTCCACTTTAGTGCAGTTCTATTAACCCCCCACCCAAAAAAAAACCAGCATATTAAAATACATCCTGTTTTAGACCTGCGCAGTTAATATTCAGTTATATTATTTCTCAATTTGTTGAATTTGAACTCGGAAAGGTTACAGGTTTAACTTATTTCAGTTATGATAATCAACAACACGTACTATATCACTTCTTGTGTATTTCTAATTTTCTGCCTGCATCGATTTTATGAAGCGTTGTTTCTTTTCCAAATTCCTTACATGTTTAACACCAGAAGTGCCTGAAGCAAACCATGCCAATTTGGTTGGCCCATTTAGTTGGGGTTGGCCCATTTAATTTTGCCGTTTTCGAACCAGCAACAGCAACATGACAATTCAGTTCAATAAGCAAAAGCGGCAAAAGTCCCAAATCCAAAGACGAGAAAGTCGAGGGGGAAAAGCAAAGCAGAAAGAAGTACACCGCTATATTACTAGAATATTCGAAGCAATAATAAACAGAAGGCAGTTGAACTATCACTAAAAGGTGAACTGATATTGGTATTTGAGGGTGATCACTTAACGTTAAAGATTTTGCTAAGGCGTTAAGTGGTGTGCTGTGCTGCACGGGTATGTAGTAGTTAGTGTGGCACACACACAGCGCAGGACAGCGTTTTTGTGTTTGTGTTTGGTAGGATAAGGAAGAGTCGAGACCAGCACTTGGCACTTGCCACACACAAGCTTAGCTTTAAAGTCCAGTTTTTTCAGACTGTGAAATGATGGCGCAGCACATTGCTTGCTTGTAAACTGCAGTTATGAAAAGCATCCGCCCTTATGTGTCTAAGAGAGAAAGACAAAGTCTAAAAAGTACTGAAGATAGTGTTGCTAGTTGCTGTAGTGAGACTACTAAAAAGAAAAAAGAAGATGAGTGCCAACAGACTGCAGGTTCAGAAGGAACTCTTACGGCTTCAGACAAGAATCTGACTTCTCCTGAATGCCCTGATAACTCAAGCCCACCTTCACCTTGTACAAAGAATTACGTACCAAAAGTTTGCATAAACACAGCTAAAATTCACAGAAATGCAGTCAATTGTGTTAGATGGAGTAAAGATTCTTCTAACAGCCTTCTCCTTTCTGCGAGTATGGATAGCAGTATAGGAATCTGGAGTCTTTCAAAAGAAAATGGAACATTATTTAGAGAGATAAATGTGCATGGGGGTGCTGTAAAGGATGCAAGGTGGAGTAGAGATGGCTTAAACATATTGAGTGGAGGATACGATAAGACTGCAAGGATTACAGATGCAGAAACTGGTAATGACTTTTGAAGTAATTTATACCCAACCAGTATGAAGAGTATGACACTATGCTTGTCAATTTATAATATGCTTGTGAAACCTCCGTTAATGAATTCCTCCATACAAAGCACAACTCAAAACAAGGCAATTATTTTCATCCCAAATGTCATTTCTTTGTTAAAAAAGCCCCTTTTCTGTAGAAACCTATCTTAAACAGACAAAACATCCATCACAGAAGTGTCTATGTATGAAGGTCAGAGGTGTCTATGTATGAAGGTCCACTCTAAGGCTAAAGAAGCTCTCCTTTGTCACACTGGCAAGGTTAGAACTCTCTCGTGAGAAGGAAACTCTCATTTGTTGTGCCTTCCAGGCACTACGGTAATACATTTTGGCCCCTAAAATTGTAAGTGTGCCCAAAAAATCACACTTATAATGTCTGCACAGTACCATGGAGGATGTTCATTACAGTTTAGGATTATCCAGGCCTCTCCGTGAGAATTTTAGAGGGTGCGTGGAAGATCACGCACCTCGATATATTTAGGCGCGCGTTTTTTAGAAACGGCGATTTTGACATATTCTCGCATTGACGCATTATTTGACTTTTTTATGAGATGTTTTTAACAAATGACTCAGTTCATCTAAACAGTTCCAATTAATCAGTTTCAACATCACACAGAGAATCAGAAGAATTGGGATTCGATGATGAAAAATCGACGAGAATTATTCCTAAAAGTTTCTTTGAATCGTTCTTTCTTGTCGCTTCTCCACGCTTCAGATTCAACGCCTGCAGCATGACGACACCGAATAAGACCAGATTTTCTTCGTTTTTGCAAATAAAGCTTAATTGTAGGAGATATTATACAAAGAACTCGGATATCACTACGCAAACCACGTAAACACACAACGCAGATGATTAACATCATCAATCTATCAGCGGTTGGATTGTTTTTATTCGATGACAGCCACTAAATATCAATTATGTGATTAGCAGAATCAAGATATTTTTATTCAAAGATCACTAAAAAATTTTGAGAAGCGTGATTTTAAGGAATCACAAGATACGAGGTGCGTGAAATTACGCGCGTCTTGACCAGACGAGGAGCGTGTGGAGGCGCGCGCGCGCGATCGCGTGCCTTAAACTGAGAGGACTGATTATCATCAGGACTTGGAGGATATTCAATGAGGTAAAAAGGGATACCATAAGTTGCATAGTGGGAGGCAACCATTAATTTAGAGGTCTTCCTCTTCCTTCATGGCGAATTTGACTTCAGTGACATCAAACCAACAATCACAGATTGCCTTGCTCACCAGTTGTCCCAGTTATTTTTCTGGGAAATTCCAGCTTGCTTTTCGAGCTTTTGACCCAATGAATTTTGTAGTTGTTGATTGGGGTAGCCACATGTCACACATCTCTTTTTGCAATAAGCCTGCCTCCTTTGCTGACCTGTTACCTAAGTCAATGCTGTTATTCTTCCAGGAAAACAGATATCATGCCACAAGCATAAAGATTTTGTAACATCTCTTCTGTATCATCCTGACAATGAAAATGTCTTCTTGAGTGGTACTAGCAACAGTGGGATATTTGCTTGGGATATCAGATGTGACAAGGTGAAGAAATTGATATGAATTTCACTTTATTATCTGCTTCATTTTTAAACTAAATATAGCAATGCTATCACTATTTCCGAAGGACTATAATCATCAACATAATCATCATCATAATCATCATCATCATCCTTCATTATCATCTGCACAACAATCATCATAATGTCATTCTCGTCATTATCATCAATATCAGCATCATCATGATCATCATCACCATCATTCACAGACATTTTGCCAGCCAACCAACAAATTCTGGATAAGCTCCTGTGTTACTTTCACTTTCCTGGTGCGAATAAGAACTTAAGAAACCCTTTAGATGGCAAGGAGTCGTAACTAATTTTAAAAAAATTCACAACTCAAATGAATTCCAAATCTTCTGGACAACAACCAAGTCACGTCTTAGTGAAACATTGCCATAACGCAGTTGGTTACTCTCATTCCTTTTGGGATTTTCCCACTGAAATATCTAGTTATGCAAGATTAACTTTCAAGAGCATTGGTTCTTGGTGACAAGATAAATACAATTCTCTTAATAGCATTCATTAGAAGAAAGTATTTGTTATCATCTTTAGAGAAAAAGATAATTATAGGGAGATATTTATGTGAAGCTTTTTTGTATTAGAGAAAATTCCCAAATTGCCTGTTATAAACTGAAGTAAAAAGTTAATATTGAATGATTGCTGTGAAATGAAACCTTTTTTATTTCTTCCAGAAAGTACATGAATACAAGTCTTTCTTTGGTCAAATTCATGATATACTGTTTCATCCTGATGGCAAAATATTCTTTTCTGCTGCTGAAATACTCAAAAGAAACTCACTTGACAAAGCAATCATTGCTTGGGATTTTGAGACAACGGCAATTATGTCAAATCAAATTTCACAGGTTTTCTTGAATTACTCGTAATTATCAGTCACACCTATGCTACCCCTTTTCTCCTAATACGAGTTATCACCATGCTATGCTGGGTTATCTGATTATTTAAAAAAATCTTTCTATTTCCCAATGTTTGGTGCAGTCTTTGCATCAATAAAACGAACAATGAAAACAAGCAAATCTATCGATAAAAAAGAATTTAAATTTGTAGAACAGTTTAGCTAGACCTACACTAAAGTCTGTTGGAGAATTGACCCCTAGCCTTTTTAAACACATCAAAAGGCCTGAAAGTCAAGTACAGCATAGAGCCACAAAATTAATAATCAATTAAGAGCATTGGACCTGCCCTCACTCGAATACAGAAGAAACCATGGAGATATGATTTTGGTATTTAAACTTTTAACTGACTTTACGGACACTGACACTATTCTGACCGAATTAAAGTTAAACTTTCGACTTTTCTTCAATTTGCCACCCACTTTTATGGGGTTTTGGTTAAAATCATACCCATGTTTAGAGAATTTCAGGGCCAAAAACCCACCCATATGGGTGGCACATACCCGTACAAAATGTATACTAAAGTGCCCCCCCCCCTGGGGGATCTGTCCTTGCTTTTCGAATGGCATCAAAACACAACAAGAGGACACATACTAAAGCTTTCGAGAAGAGGTGTAACTTAAATCTTCGTAGGCCTAAAACATTTTTAATTCAATGATTCATTAATGACTGGACCAATTCATCAAGTGAAATCATTAACTGTTCGACTTGCAACGGTTTGAACGAGCATATGATGGACTAAAGTGAGTTGGTAGATTCTTTAGACTGTGCAGTTAAACGTAACAAGGCCCTTTTGGTCTTAGCACCTTCCACTTTCATATCTACAATATTCTATATATTATTATTATTATAAAGAAGTGCAAAAGTATTTACATAAGCAATACCAAGAATTCGACTTTGCTATCAGAAACAGAGACAGTACTAAAATTTTCCCTTGAAGGTGCTGTGGGGTCGTAGTGTAATCCTTTTTTTTCATATATTGACGCCATTTCTTAAGATCCATGGTCAAACAAACTAATCTACATAACAAGAAACAATTAATTAAGCAAAGAATAAAAAAGAAACAGTTACTATTGTTCAACTTCACTATAAAATAAAGATCAGAAAGCAAAAGATCTAACATAAAGCACTCTAGGTGTCGTGTTTAAGACGTTAATCATAAATGTCAAAAATGAATTCTCCAAGTAATTTTAGAAACGTCTCATTCTCGTTTGTCATAAGATGAATGTATTTTTGCTCCTTTGTTGGGATATTTACGAAATTTGGACAGAATTGTTTTTGGATTTTAGTAAAGACGTTTTTACGTTCAGGGCCGTAATTCTCGCATTCGAGAAGGAAATTGACTTCATTTTCTGCTTTATTTTTACACGATGTGCAAAACCTCTTGTCTCTTTCTATTCGCGGTTTACAATGTCTTCCTTTTTCGATCTGTAAGCAATGGTCGCTGAGTCTTAGTTTTGACAATGTTTTTCTATTCTTCCTATTTGTTATAAGCTGCAGGTATGTTTCGAAAGAGATACGACTTTTATGCGTTTTAAAAGTTAGGGCTTTGGAACATTCGTCAATGTAAGGTTTCCAATATGTGTTATGTTGTTTTGAAAACTGTTTTGTCTCTCTTTTGGACAGAGATATGAATGTGTTGATTTTGTCTTTCATTCATGTTTGCTAACTTACTTATGCAGGATATAACCGTGTTATAACCGTGTAGGATATAATCCAGCTGACACGTGGTGTCAGGAGCTCCTTGTGGTCAGTGTCCGAGCCCAGCCTCATTGGTGTCACAGCCAGGGTCGAGGTCTCGATTTGTTTACCTACAACTGAGATCCTAGTGACTGAAGTTAAAGCACCATTTCACCTTCACCTTCACCTTCACCTTGCAGTGAATTGGCAGTTCCCAGTTTGGAGGCTTATTTGTTATAGAAAACTGATGTGCGTAGAATGAAAGGGAGATGACGAAAAAGTGTTCTTATGGCTTCTTTTCTCTTCGGGCTTATCTTTTTTAGATAAACCGACTTAGTTTTTTTAAAGACCCTAAAAGACTTCCTTGTTGATTATTGCCGTTATTCATGCAGTATTTTTCATTTATTTATTCAGGAGGCCTTTGGTTGCACTTGTCTGCAAAATCATCCAACTGAGAACGTTTTGTTAGCACAATATGGCTCTGGATATATTACTATATTCTCAAACTCTCATCCTTATAAACTGAACAAATACAAAAGATTTGAAGGCCACCAGGTATAATATATTCATGCCTTTTCTTCTGAGGGACGGGTCGTTAATCCTTGCCGGGGAAGGGGTGGAAGACTTTCTCAAATATTTGATGGAATTCTCGTCCCTTCCTCTCAGATTCACGTAGAAATTTTGTCCCCCCTCCATCACCGAAGAAAATAATTTCAGCCCCCCTCCCAATAGATAAATACATATAGACCTACAGTATGTAATACCTGTATTCATGGTATGTTTCATTTTTGAGATTATCTGAGACCTGCAGAACTCATTTTGGATCCCTCGAGAAATCTATTCCCTAGAGCCGCTGTCTCACAATATTTTTTTGCCTTTTCTAAGAAAGACATACACAACGGTAAATATATATATAAGAACATCTAAGATCATTTTTCAACCATATTGATGTTTACTCCCCTCCTGCGCGCTTATCTTTACCATTACCATCCTTTAGTTTTATATGCAAAAGTACTAGAATACATGGTACTGGTACTCAAAGAAGATTTTGTTGGTGTGTATTACTTACAGTGTAAAGCTTCGTGGTGTCAGATCGTGGCTCAAGCCAAAACTATGGTAGTGTCACAGCCAGGGTCGAGGGATCGATTAGTTGCCATATTACTGAGATCAAAGCGACTGGCGCTTAATTCACTATTTAACCATCACCTTCATAGGCCCATAGGCCCATTCCTTTTGGTGCTTCACCTCAATCTTATTTGGCTGCCTGTCTGAGAGGCTAGATGCTATCGTCCTCTTCATTCATTTGATCATCATTAACATTTATTGTCTTTTGGGGAAACGACTATATTGTCACTAGATTTTTTGTACTGTAAAAATCGAGGGAAGATTTTAGTCCCTTGGCTGGGACTGATATTTGGTGATTCATCGTTTTCAGGATAAAGTAAGTAATTTATCGGGCATTTAGCCTGAAAGTCTCTGGGTCAGGTCAGTACAACGGTCTTTCTATCATACAAATGGTCTAATGTTTGACTTTCTTGCAGACGGCTGGCTTTCGAATTGGGTTTACTATCAGTCCAGATGGAAGCTACGTAATAAGTGGTGATAGAGATGGCAACATCCATGCGTATGATTACAGAACATCAAAATATATTAAAACATTAAACGCTTACTCAAGTGCTTGTATGGACGTGGCTTTTCATCCATATTTACCTAGTGTTATGGCAACGTGTTCCTGGGATGGTGAAGTGTCGTTCTGGCGATAAGATGGCTACCATTGGTAAGTGAAATATGTTTTTGCCACGGGTTGAACTCAAATTAAATTTGCCACTGGGCTTTGGTTCCTCCCTTTTTTGGGTCTAAAATTTGCATTTTGATTTTGTTCAGGGCTTCATACAGTCATATTTTGGTTTTTCAGGCTTTAAAGTTTATTAGATTGGATTCGGAAATTTCGCTAGCTTAAGGCCCTGGACAAACAATTAGACATTGTTTGCCAACCGTTTGGAATTTGTTTCCCAAGCAAAATGTTTTACCGTTTGATCACGTCACAAAAACAATGCCCGTCAAGCATTTATTGCTTGCACCAAGCAAAATATGTCTTTGAACTTTTACTAAAATATTGCGCAACGAATTCATAGTTGTTGTCAATAGTTGTTGTTGTTGTTGCTTTTGTTGTTAGATATCTCACAGTTTTTTCCCGAAAGGCTGCCTTAATATCACTTGTTGTTGTTGCTGTTACTCCTATTTTTGAGTGGGCTGTTATTTCTAGCTTTTCCAGCTAATTTAGGCCTACTATGCATGCAGCATCCAGGCATGGGACTCCGGTTAATTTCACACCTTTCGATCCGAACTTTGCAGTCAATAGGAAAGTAACCACATTTCTCATTGCCCGATGATGGGAGACGGATCTCTCCCGTAACTTTGCCCAACTAAATATCAAAGGCTTGTCATGTTAAGTGGTGACTATCATGTCTAATACGGTGTCAGAAACAGCCGTGATAAGTCCGAATACATTTACTATGGGACCCCTAGTCTAACGTCCCTTCCAAAGGACGGCAGAGTGAGTTGTTTAGTCATCCATCTGGAAAGTCACCCTTTCAGATGCTGAACGCACACGACCAAGCTTAACTTCAGCTGTCTAACGAGAACTGACCGAGAAGCCTGGCCACCCACTGTCGTGATAAGCGGTGATCTCTTTGGAACTCTTTTTGTAAATAAAATACGTATAGCTGATAGTTCTGACAGTTTACAGTAATAGCCAACCGTTTCTGTTATTGCTGTGTATGGTATTCCTATGATACTGGATACATTTCCATGACGCATAAGGTACTTTTTTCTGGTATTCCTAGTGC
>JACTAT010000040.1:9901800-10135507 GCA_014526335.1 Chrysaora quinquecirrha
CAGCAGAGTAGCCATTGATGTTAAAATATTTTCATTTCATTTCCTCGGTTCACAGAGTGAGCCTTTTAGCCTTTATAACAAACATCTGAATAAAAAGCAGCCTATTCTGGACATCAATCCTAACATTTTTTAAAGTAGTGTCGTCCGTCCCTCAGAGAGATTTGTTCATGGCGATGTCCGTCCCTCAGAGAAGAGCCAAAAAATTAAGTAAAGCAATTCATTCAAGTATAACTGGAAGCGCAGCTTCTTCACAATTGACTTTCGAAATGCGTATTCGAATTTCGCCCAGGTTTCACCAGCTAGATAAAGCAAATTATTGAGAGACCATTCAATCTCTTTACCGGCCAGGGTTGCCAGTTGGTAGTGGCATTTTTAATGTGCTGCATTATGGTAGTAGCTGTTGGAAGCAAAATACCTTTAGGGGGCATACATGTCTTAAAAAATCGCCCACGCCCCCCAAACCAATTTTTTACCTATTTGTTTATTTCTTACCTATGTACATCTATTTAATTTGCTAACTTTCTCTCTAATAATATTAGTAGCTAATATAACTGTAATTTTTGTTGATTCTAGGTTATCACAGGAAGTCATGACTGTACAATAAGATATTGGGATTTAGCCAGTGGAAAGTCGAAAGTTACGTTAACGAATCACAAAAAAAGCGTTAGATCTCTTGTACTTCATCCATCACAGTAAGACTGATTCATATTGCTTCTTTTTCTGTTTTCTTTAATTATAATTGTCTTAATTTGCAACGGTATTAAATGTAGATTTTGAAGAATATTAGCTGAAGTGACTTTGGATCTGCTATCTGTAACCGTTAGGGACTCATTGACTTTTCTGCATATCAGTAAAAATGCTACATTTTAAGAATTGATGATTTGCATATCCATGACATAAGTGATGATGTAAGTGATAGCAGATGTTTGCTGTGCTTTTATTTAACGTTTGGCTTTCCTTAAATGTTCAAATATTGTGTCAAATATTTTAGATACACGATGGCTTCAGCCTCAGCGGACAACATAAAACAATGGAAATTTCCTGATGGAAACTTCATCCAAAATCTCACTGGACACAATGCGATTCTTAATTGTCTTGCTGTCAACTCTGATGGTGTTTTAGTATCCGGAGGTTAGTTGTTACAAGTAATTTTCTGTATATTGTAATTGTTCTGAATTTCGCTCAGCAAGCAAGCAGTTTACACGACTACAACATCAGTATTGCTGACAGGCAGAAACTTTGCACGCCTGAAAAGCCCTGCTAGGAAAATACTCCCGAAAATAGTAAGTGTCCCTCCTCTGCTGTAATAAGTAACATTAGTTCTTCCCTTGATTGAGACCCCGTTTTCACGAGATCAGATCCAAGTTTGATCGATGAAAGTTATCTTGGTCTTTATTTTAAAGCAAGGTTATAAATGAAGTTTTTATTTGCCATGATTCCTATCCAGACCCGCCTGGACCTATTCTTGGGTCTATTTTTGAAAGCGAACCCAATCGGTTACGTATAGCAGATCCAAGTGAGATCGGTTCCACTGGAACTGTTCCAGAAGGTCTTGTATGAACGCAATGCCTATCCGTTCAAGTTTGGGTGTTGATCCATTTGGATGCGATCCTGTGTAAACAACGGGGCCCGGTTGCCCCTTAAATTGCCGCTTCCAGTGACCGATAAACGAGCCTGCCACTTAGACGTTCATTCAAAAAACTGCGCCCAAGACGTAGTTTTCACTAACTCATTTTTTGTGTTTTTTCAAGCGGACAATGGTAGCATGCATTTCTGGGATTGGAAAACTGGTTATAATTTCCAAAGATTGCAGGCTGCAGTACAACCTGGTTCCCTTGACAGCGAATCTGGAATATTCTCAATGACTTTTGATATGAGTGGATGTCGTCTGATTACAACTGAAGCTGATAAAACAATTAAAATTTACAAAGAAGACGATACAGCGGTATGTTATTTTTGACGTTGTGTTTTGATACTAATCGCTTTTACGAATCGCCGCCATCTCGAATGGTCGTGTTCCTGGTTTCGATGGACCATGGAATCTCTACGTTCCTTCACAATGTTTTTTAATTTGTCCTGCTGGTCGCCCAAACCACCTTTCTGAGCTAAACAACTGATCTAAGATTGTGTAAGCGATGATAGGACCTATTTATGATTTGATCTAGCCTGCGTGCAGCCTCAATTTTTTCTCACAGAAATGGTAGTTTCTAGTGGTGCAAACCGCGCGATGCTTACTAGCCAATTCCGCGCGGTGCGAAGATATTTTAACAGCAAATTTCCAATTGACCAATCAGGCTTCTCCGGCAGTATTTTGCCAGAGAACGTTGATTGGTTAATGAACAATACACATACAAAAGATTTACCGCTAGACCTTATTTGAAAAGAGGCCAGTACAAGATTTCGTTCATTGTTGTGTAGGCTCTCTTAGGGAAGAGTTTGAGGCTTCACACAGGCTAATTTAATCGGCTAAGTCTAGTATGAGATTCCAGACTTTGGAACTGCGTTAAACGTGTGACTTTGAGCAGTGAGTGGAGGTGACGTTTTTTATTGGGGGTTAAAATTCATTGTCACTTCTCAGGCCATGAATATCCATATGCAAAAATAATTTCCTTTTTTGACATAATGATTTTACTATCCTTCTTTTAGCTAATAGTCATGAATCTGTTTTTCTTTTCAAAACGGTAGCTGTTTCGTAAACAGGAATAGCTTTCTTTTTACTGCCGTGAATGTTGTTCTTATACATAATGTCCTTAGATTAAACTTCTCGATGGATGCAATAAACTACATCATCCATCTTTTTTGCTTTTCAGAGTGACGAAACGCATCCAGTCAATTGGCGACCTGATATCATAAAAAGAAAGCGATACTGAGCTCCTTCGCAACGCCAATTAAACAAAGATACAAAAAGATCACTCGTGAACGTCTTTTGTGTGTAATAAGGTACAAAAGATCGCTTATAAACATCAGCTGTATGTTGGTAAACTTGAGTGATACGGACACTCAGTCAGGCTTAAGAAAATTTATTGTAAAGAGAATAGTTTAGCTGGTGACAGCATTTACAGCGTAGAAATATTGTAACTAAAACACATGCTGGTTTGAGGGTTTTATTTGTAAAAGAAGTTGTCTCTGTTCTGACATTTCAAACGGGCTTTTGCATCAAAAGTAAAATGCTTTTATTAAGCCTATAATAACTGTTTCCGAGGACAATACCAGAAAATATTAACCCGAAGCCGTCAGTTTGTACATAGCCTGAGTGAGGGTTAAGATTTTCGATGTTGCCTGAAGGAAACAGTTATTGAGCATGGTCATTACCCCTTATGCTTACAAAACTCGTATCGTCTTTAAAGCCATTAAAACGAAGCCATTTGTTGCTGCTTTCTGAATCTGCCTCGAAAATAGCGAACGGGGAATGGGGAACAGGGATTTGGGAATTGGGAACAGGTAATTTGAAATTGATTCAGGTCCGTGTCTTGTCGTGAGAGCGTTGTAGCACTCTCCTAGACTCACTCCATAAGTCCCACCACTTCGCTCGATGTTGTTGTTGTTGTTTTCTACAATCGCTCAATGTGACAAATCAAAATAAGGGGAGCGTAAACTAGAGACTCGTGTAGTGAGTCTAGCACTCTCCCATGTGGTTGTAAGTCTGATATGTGTCATTTGTAAATGGCGGATTGTGTCCAATAGAGGCTCATTGTCATGGCAACATTCAACCAAGGTGAGAATTCAATGATTAATTAATTAAATAATTGTTTTGTCTGTGGTGGCGAAATTGGAATTTAATCCCTGAATAATTGACGATAATTAAATAACTTATCATGATAGACAGATAAAATTTTATTAAATGGGAACTTCTGCGAGTCTACAACAAGAAAAAGCGACCAAAAAGACATCTGTCAATGCTCACAACGTCAGAGAACGTCTTCGAAGTGAATATGGCGGTGAAGACTTAGGCCCAAGTCAAGATGCTACGACCTTGCGTATGGCCGAAGTTCCAGCTCTTCTCAAGGCCAGAGGTGCCTTTATGAAAAGCTTAAAGTCTAACAAGCGTACAAAGCTCGAAAGCACTAATATTGTCAAAAAACAAGTAAGCACACAAAGGGCTGTCTGTCCCTAGTCACCTGCATTGTTTGTTTGTGTGGTGTCATTTCATTTATTTTGGAGGGAGCACCCCAGAGCAGGTCCAGCTGGAATTTGCCACACTGCAGAGTTTGAAACTTGCACACCCGAGTTTTTCAAATAGAACAATAGTGTAACAGACAATAGGATAGAACAATAGAAGGGGACTCTTGCACACCAAGATCTTGTTGAAAAAGCCATGATATGTACTCTGCAAGGAATTTGTGTGCACCCCTGGTTGGAAAACATGTTTTCACTTGCAGCAACGATTTCAAAAAAATTTTTCGACTCGCATCCTTGAAAGTGAAATCTCGCACATGTTACAAAAGGTTGCTATTGTTGGCGGCTTTTCACTAGCACCTCAAGCATCAGATTTGAGGTTTCTCGCAGCTCGCAACTTTCACTTGCTCGCACTGACGCGTCGGCAAAAAGGGGCATCTTTTCCAACCTGGTGTGCACCATACACAGAAGGCTTTTGTTCTCAAAACAAAAGGGACATTGTTTTCACCAAAATTGCTCACCAAAGTTCTTTGGTGCTTACAGCAAAGTTTTGGCACTGAACCTCAGACACAGGACCCATGGAAATCTCCTGATTTCCCGCCTAGCCCTACCTGGGGGCACTTGACCTATGGATGAAAAGGGATGCAGGTACTATGGCATGGTTTCTAGGCTACTTGCCCCACTACCAACTCACCCCATTGCCAATTCCCCTCACTTCTATGTCAACTTGCCCCGTTTTCAAAGTCAACTTGCCCCATCTTAAAAGGCAACTTGCCCCCACTCAACTATAAATGTTTAAAGTTGGGGGCTCTGCCACAAAACCCCTTTTTATCACACTGATTAGATTCACTCAATTTTGTTGTTTTCTATCATTTATTTAATGGTAGGGCAAGTTTACTTGACAGATGGGGCGAGTTGTACGAACACGTGGGGCATCATGACTTAAAAGAGGTCTGACTTGACCATGTTAAGGCGGGGGAGTTGGTAGTGGGGCGAGTTGACCTTTTATCTTCCATCATGGTGTGGTCAGGGTTTGAGCCCAGCCATGGTAGCGTCGCAGCCAGGGTCAAGGTATTCATTAGTTAACCTACTACTGAGATCCCAAGACCATTGGAAGGAATCTCATGTTGGGGGGGGGCTGAACAATAGAAAAGTATTTGATGTCGTAATGATTTTATGATGTCATACTACTGTGTTCACAATTATTGGGGGGCTCAAGGCCCCCAGCCCCCCACCTTGTGACGGCCCTGTATCCTAGTGACTAGCACCAAAACACCATTTCACCATCACCTTTGTGCCGCCAAAATTTTACAGACCATGAATGTAGTCACAGACAGGGCAAAAACCCTGTCTTGTGGGATAATAGTAAGTGGAGTATTAGATTAATAAGGTTTTAATTCGAAAAGGGTTTATTTTGCATGTTTGTTTGGATTTAACAGTGGATGGGAAATCTTATTTGTAACTAATTTATATTTTCTTTCATTTAGGACAATCATGCCTTGTTGAAAGAAATATTTCACAGGATAGATCCAGCTTCCCTTGACAGTTCATTTGGCAAAGTAGTTGGTGAAATTGAGATTTCTCTGAAGTACAAATCAAATGAATCCAAACTGCTTGTCAAAATTGGCCGAGCAAAGAATCTTGAAAATGTTGATGTTCATAACCTTCCCAATCCATTTGTTCAAGCAAGTTTGTTTACCAACAGGTATTTCTTTTTGCAACTTCATCAGTTCCTTAAGCAACTTATTTTCGTTTGATGCAAGCTAATACCTCCTAGCTGTCATGTCATAGAAAATTAGGACACCCTTACCTCTATGTCTACTGTATCTATGTATCTATAGAAATACTCCACTGTTTTACTTTGAATAGTAAAATGCTGCATGCAAAAATATGTTGAAAGAAGGAAAACGTAAGGTAAGCATTGTTGGTCAAACGCTTGAACTTTGCTTGTCAAGCAAAATGAGTGACAATTTGGCCACATCCAAAAACATTGCTTGTCGAACAGTTTTTGCTTATGTAAAGCAAACAATGTTTTTGAACTTTTTAAAAGACATAACACCACAAGTTTTTTTACTTTGCTTGTCAAGGAATGTTTGATCGTTTGACTGTCTTTCCAATGTTGCTTGCAAATGATGACAATGCAAACAATGTTTGATCGTTTCACCAGTCCCTAACTGATTATGATGATCTATCAATATATCTTTCTCTCAATTGGGGAACTTTGCGCAGAACTTGTCAAAAATACAAATATGTGCTTAGATTTTAGTGCCAGTTTCCAATTGATAATTTGTGAGTTATAAAGTAAGCTGCTGGAATTGTCCAACCTTCATGGAAACTGACAAATTTGAGCAAATTTGAGCATTGAGCGAGCTCATGCCTGGATCTCTGACCCTGAATCTTTTGGAGACAGCAGAGTGATCTCCCTCCACATTTTGAGGACCTTTGATCCTACCTGCCTTTTAGCCAAACCACAGATGTATGGTCTCCATCCAAATATATTGGAAACTTGTTCTCAACCTGTTAACTGCAATATGAATGGTCGTGTTCCTTTAAAAAAAAACCCACCTCACCAATTCTGGTATATCTCTGGGGATTGTGCTCTCCCCTGTTCTTTTCCTGGTTTTCATTGATAAGTTACTTTCATCTACCTGTAAAAATATAATATGTATATTCTATACTCCTTTGCGGCGGTTTGTTGATGATAGTCTTCTCCATTTAACATTTGCTTTCAATTTAAAAGGCAGATCTTTTAGAGTCGATCTTTCTACTTGGTCTCTCTGTTCGGTTTCTTATAATCTCAACTAGAAACATCACATTTCTGCATCGTAATTTTTCAATATGTTATGTCCTGTCATCCTTTAACATTGTTTATCAAACCATTTAAATTTGAATGTCACGCGAATGTTTTACTGTTTGGTCTGTCGCAAACGTTGTTCGTCAAACATTTTTGCTTGTGGCAAGCAAAACTGTTGAACATTGTTTGAGGACATTGCGTAACGAATTCTTGCTTGTCTAGCAATCGTGACCAAATGTTCAAACATTGCTCGATGAGCAAATTTCAAATATTTTGACATCGTTCGTTTGCCATTCCATCTTCCAAGGAATATTTTATTGGGACTGTTGCATTGATGACCTCTCTCTCTCTCTCTCTCTCTCTCTCACTGTCGCTGCTCTAATCAGTAAGGATATAATTCCCTATACCCTGAAATGAATTAGAACAACTTGATCTTCCTGCAAATCGCATCTTTTTTAAGTTTTGATCTTATATTCTGGAACTTTATCTCGCAGCTTTTCTTTCTTTGCAAAAGTGTGGTTTCGTGGATTCGTTTATCCCAGTTCTGCTTCTCTGTAACATAAATCTAAGTAATGGAAATTTAAAAAAAGCAATAAATACACTTGATCTTTCTCCACTCTGCCACTTCAATAACCTATTTTTCCTTGGGGGTTTCTATATGCTTTGTAGCCTTTACCAAACAGAACACTGGAGAAGATTGAAATTCTTAATTTGTAATGGATAATTGTATGTAAAACTCTTATCTTCCAGCAATGACGGTATTCCCCAAACGCAAAAAACAAGATCGAAATTGAATACAGCAAATCCTCTTTTCCAAGAAATCATGATATTCAACCTTGAAGTGAAAGATTTAGTAGATGCCAAACTGAGAATAAATGTGTGGAATAAGGACGCAATAACAAAAGATGATTTCTTAGGAGAAGTGATTCTTGAATTGTATAAAGAAGAGGTTAATGGTGGACTTGCGACTTGGCATAAATTAAAACCTCAGGCAAGTTTAATTGACCTTCATTATACTATCTTCAACTTTGATTTGTTGTCTTTTTTAAAGTAAGCTTTTTGTGAAAGATGGAAGAGCTTTCAAATTTGCAAAACATGGGTATCGGGAGATTGAGCTTCTTGCAGAACGCTGAATTTCCTGCAGAAACGCAAGGAAAGTTCGTTTTTCCAATTTCCTGTGAAACGAGTGGTTTTTCGCTTTGTATGTGTATTTTTTACAAAACCAAGGAACATCTGCAGCTTCACTGAAGCAGTGACATATGTTCGCTTTGTGTAAGACACTTGTCAAAGAGTCTGATATTCCGAGCTTTTTTAAGAATTATTTCTGCTTAACAGATCTAAAATATCAATTTGTTCACTGAATGAAATCGTCGTGATCTTTTTTCCTCTTACAGATAGACTTAGACATATCTGGAAACATTGAAATTTCACTGGAATACGATGGATTAAAACTATTAGTTCATATTCATCAAGCATCAAACCTGAAAATGGCCAATGAAGTTACAAGAAAGTCGAATCCCTATGTTAGATGTTATGTGACTGGCATTTCAAAAAGAGTCGAAACTCAAGTGAGTAATTAGAATATCTAATTATTAACTGGTTAATATACAGGGTGGCCCAAAAAAGGGACCCCCTAACTAAATAATTTGTAAGTAATTTATTCTTAAGTTGGAATTTCATTAAATTAATGCTACATGATATTCAACTCAAGTGAGATATATCATGTAAATATCATGATGATATGGGTTAGTATCTCTGAATAAATTGACTTTAAAACTTCACTATCCAAAATCATACTGTAACAAAACATGTAACTTTATATCCTCACCCAACAAAACAGAAAAATCAATAACTCATTCTTTCAGTCAAATGATATTCAAAATGTCCTAAATCCTGCTCAATACACTTCTCTAATATGACTGACCATACATTAATGGTCGTGACAATTTTACTCTGGGATAATGATTCTCCTTCACGCACGATTGCAGTACGGTACGCAATGATGGAATATAAACAGCTGGTTTTTGGACATCATGAATTTAATGCCCCATTACGCCGAGATGGAAGCTCTTATCACTAACATATCTCTACAAGATAGCACACTTGAATTGAATATTACCTGGTATAAATTTGATAAAATTCCTCCTTCAGAAAATTTATTCAGAAATTATTTACTTAAGGAGTCCCTTTTTTTGGGCCACCCTGTATATACAATCTTTCTTGTTGACTTATCTATTACATTCCCACATATTTTAGATATAATTAGCTTCATGCCTAATGAGTCATTTTTGGTCTCCGTCTGAGGAAAGAAGTGTTTCCGGCAAGCCCCCGTCCAAATTTATATCTCCTGCCATCCTGCTTTGCGAGACGAGCAAAGGAAGTGAATCTGATTGGATCAATCAAGAAAAGGAAGTGAATCTAATTGGGTAAATAGGACAACGGGATAACATAATAACTTTTGATTGGTCAAAGGAACTTTGGACGGGGGTACTGAAAAATAGGAAACGACAAAACCTCTTCATTACTGTACTTACTGTTTTGTCCAGAAAGAAACATTCAATGCCCAATCAGAAAAACAATGAAAACGATTGAGAAAAAATGTTTTATTTGCTTAGAAATGAATAATTTTCAACATTTTAAGCTTCTCTTTTGAACAATAGAGCTATGGGACTCCCATTACCAAAGAGACCGGCGTATGAAGCCGAATTATGTAGCAGAATCTAGAGAGCGCAAAGGTGGGAGGATTAAATCAACCAATCAGATATAGATAGATTTGGTCTAATAGGTGATCTTGTCAGCAACTAAGTGACGCAAGAACCCTGGATATCTATACGCCGCATAGAGGTTAGGATAATAGTAACAATGGGAATGTATTTATTATCCTAACTCTATGATACTCCGTGACATACCTCTAAGGTTCCATTGATTAACATGTTTTATATCGCAAGGTTATTGAGGATGATCTTAATCCTGTATTCGAAGAAGACTTTGAATTTGATATTTTGCCAGAAAACATCGAAAATGGGTAAGTATAATAACTATTTATCAAAGTATCTCCTGTCCTTAATCATATTGTCTCAAGTCTTAGCTGCATCATGGACATGGATTATGGGACAATACATAACCCTTATAAGAACTACAGACAGCTAATAATGTTGACTTCTATTTCATACGATTTTTCAATCGATTCGTGTGGCTGCAATTTCGTTGAACACAGTCGTTAAATAAAGAATTGAATAAAGTTGATAAATTTGGCTTTGTGTACATTGATTTATATGTATTTTGCTTTCGTTCTTACACAGAATACTTGTACTCAATGTACATAGTAAAGAAGATGTTGGCAAAGACAAACGACTTGGGGATGTTCATATTCCCCTTAATAATCTCAGTTTTAATCATACATTGACAGAATGGTTTAATCTAGCTGATTTGGTAAGTGTTTTGATTTTGATTTGCTAAATGTTTGTGAAAATTGCGACATATAATTGGCATTTTTGTGTGCACAGATACAGAAAAGACCTGATTACTACAGTAGAAACCTGCACATCAAAACCTTCCTTTATTAAGAACCTAAAGCCTGAAATGATATATTTCCTACTCAATAAATAAAAACTGCTTTAGCCTGATATCCAGAGAGGTTCTTAGTTAAGGGGACTCGGAGTACTCACCGGCGTTTAATTGTGCTTAGGTTAGGTAACCTCTTTAATGGAGTCTAACAGTAAAGCAGAACAACATTCTAACAGTAACATCATTCAGAACATTGAGAAGAAGGGGCCTCCTGAAGCTGCTTGATCTTGAACCATGCTCAAACAGGCTTCGTTCAAAAACTTAGGTTTTTATGTGCGGGTTTTTCTGCACGTCTCTGTTTAGTTCTTGATTTGTTGAAACGTCTGTCAGTATTATAAATGACCTAATGATACAAGAATACGTAAAGATACAAAATCTACCGCACTGGTTTACATAGAAACGGGATTAAAATTAACGCAAAAATGTTTAATACTGAAGTTAAATGAATTTCTACAACATAAACTTTGCGAAAAATTACATTTTCGCATATAATAGCGATTTCGTCAAACTTTCCATTTAATTTTTTCGTACTTTTTTCACTAGCGAAATACACCTCATACTAGAAGTAAATGGTCAGAAGAAGGTTTATCTCAAGAATTCAAAGAAGCAATGCGTGCTCATGCAATTTATCGGTATCCGCATTGCCTTTTTCAAGGAAAGCATACTGGAAGAAAGGTATTACCTATAAGCATTTTTATTGCTTTGAATCAGGTATTTTCACTATCATCTTCAGCCATTTTTCTTGTATTGGGGAAAGGAAATTCAGACAGAAGCAAGAGAAAATTTTGATTTTCAAAATACAATGAATCAAAATGTTTTACGCCTACTGAAAGCTGACGAATGGCTAATGACTAATGTAATTGACAAAGAAACAGGCGAGACAGCAGTGTTTGTAATGATCATACAAACGACCACTGTACCAAAACACAGAATTGGTGAAAAAGAAATAAGCCTTATTCATAGACAATTGCTATGTTGTTAATTTGCTATGCTAACTACCTAACTCAGTAACTATATAACAAATTAACTAACAAGCTGACTAACTTACTCAATGTTTTTTTTCGCCAGATTTACGATAATGCTAATTATACTACTAATGCCATCTTTACGGGTCAAAAATACTTGTTTTTGTTCCAGTGGATTTTTAGGTATGATAATCCTTGCAAGAAAAGGGCACGTCACTACATATGGATCAGCTCAGTTCAGTTCATCCAATTAGATATATAAAAAAATGAAAAAATAAAGTATCAAAGCATATTAGACATTAGTTTAGTTTGAATTTAATTGTACTAAAAATTAGCTTGTTTTTTCTAGAAACTGTAGTCCATAAATAACATATATATATTATTTTAATATTGTATGTATGTGGACTACTAGACCCTTCACGGGGTGTTGAATATTGAATATGAATATGAATATATTCATTTCAAATTCCACCACATACAAAATCGCTCTAATATTAGACAACCTACAACAATAAAAAACTACATATTGAATTTGAAAGAGCATAAGCTAATGCACCTAAAGTAAGAAAGACGCATAACAATAGAAGATTTGTATGAAGGGGAATTCTTAAGGAGGAACTCTCTCGGTAGCTACAATCGTCCACAAAAATTCCGAGACTGCTTGCTCTTCCCACTCCAGCTTATAACAGACGGACAATTTAAAGAGAAAGGCAAGAAATTTATCGAAATGGTTAGATAACACCTTCATAGTTTTGAGTAAAAGTCACATAGTCGATTTTTGAAAATCGAGAAGCACCCCAGAATATATTGTAATAAATTATTTTAAGATGAGAAATGAGTTATTCGGATTCTCATGTACTTTGTAATACTTCGTTTGTGTATGCGAGAGCCATAAGTGGATCACTCCCAGTTATTGAATGAGCACAGTGTGATCCACCATTCTCTGTTGTATATGATCAAATTGTTCATAATTCTTAATCTTTCTTTTCTTGTAGCTTGTGTCAGTCAGCTGCAGTAAAGCAAGGTCTTCTGCCAAAATGACCGTTGTTAATGGCTTCCCAGTCAAAGAATAATGTTTTCATTTCACAGCTTCAACGACGCTTGATAAGCTGAAAGATACTTTTTATCAATGGTTAATTTTACAGATTTTCTTGCATAAATAAAGTGCAAGATCTTTTATTTTTACTGTACTGCAACCATTCACTAAGCTGTTTTTTGCCAATCATCTTTGTAGTTCAACTCTTTTGGAATGTATTTATATATATATATAGAGGCATGTATATTTATAGTAGTATTTGAAGTAATCCATTAGTATCAGTTAAATTTGCTGGGGGATTCAATAACCTTTTATCTAATTGCTTCCGAAAAATCACTCTCTTCTGTCCAGTAAATGAAGTATACATGTATGATGTTGATACCATGATATGTTGATAACAAAAAAATGGAAGAATTAGGACCTGTTTACACTATAATCAGATACACAAAACGCTTCTTAAAATCGGAGAGATAGGCTTTCTAGTATAAGTGAGTCTATCCGATATGCAAATCAAGACGCAACGATAGCTATTAGGTGTAATGTAAGCACTTGCGTTATCCGACATGGGTTAATGCAAGGCGCGGCTCTCCGATAGCAATTCGGTATAGTGTTAGCGGGGCTTTTTTGTTTAACCCTGAACTTATTGTGAAATAGCTTCCAAGAAGGTAACAATGTATCCTTGAGCTTGGCCAAAACACAGACCATGATAGTTGGGTCAATGCAAAACGATGGTCAATGTTGATAGTACTGATACTGATCCAGTGAAAAAAGTATAACCTAGAACAATAGTCTAATCTAGGAGTGCCAGAGTATAAAAGGAACAGTTTCTTGCGTGATCGGACTGTAAAAACTATGTATTTATGGCCACATTGGAGGATTTTTATAAAAGTATTGATTGTACCACAGTATCTTTCGCGTCATTTTCGTTAGACTTGCAGGTTTTCACATACAAACTTTAAAATCTTGAATTTTTTAATGAATTGAATTCAATTGAATTGAATTGATGATTTGGCAGTTTTTGATGTTGATTGAATGATGTGGCTTTTCAATGAATGAATGAATGAGAGCTGCGTCAGTGTTGTTTGGAGGAGTGGTTTGGTGTAGCTGAACTAGGTCCTACGTCCTAGCACTAACTCAGAATGGCCTCAAATTTAAAGGTTTCTGAGGAAATCCGACCACTTATAGACGCTAGTATCAAATCAAAAGAATTCTCTTACTCTCCGTATAGTAATTTTCGTGTTGGAGCAGCGCTGTTAACTGAAAACAATGAGATAATAACTGGCTGCAACGTTGAAAACGTAAGCTATGGCCTAGCCATTTGTGCTGAACGCACTGCTTTGGTAAAAGCAGTCAGCGAAGGACATCGAAAATTTAAAGCGATTGCAATATCAACAGATGTCAGTTCTACTTTCACGTATCCTTGTGGAGCATGCCGACAATTCATGTCTGAATTTGGAGACTGTGATATATATCTTGTTGCAGCAGATGGGAAAAGTCAGAAAAGCAAGTTAAGTGACATTCTACCCTTTTCCTTTAAGCCCAACGATTTGAAGGAAGGACAAGAAAACCAAAGCAAAAATAGCTGACAAATATTCACCTTATAGATGGCCGAACAATGTTTGGTGAAGAATTTTTTAACGGATGTTTGTGTGATATATTTTTAGTATTTAAAGTATAAGAATTAATCGTATAAAAAAGAAAACATAGGGGCCCTATGGGCATGTTCGAAGAACGACTCTGGTTGAATATAGCTATTTCGGTCAAATGATGAAAGATGTTCATCGGTATGCACAACGATGACGATAATGATTATGATGATAATGGTGGTGGTTATGATGATGATGTTGATGAACACGATGATCATGATGCTGGTTGGTAGGGGTGATTGTGGTTGTATGGTGGGTATGGTGGTGGTGATAGAGGTGGTTGTGGTGCTGAAGGGGTGGTTGTGGTGGTTGTGATAGGGGTGATCGTGGTGATGGTTGTAGGGGTAGTTGTGGTGGTGGTGATAAGGGTGGTCGAGGTGATGGTTGTAGGGGTGGTTGTGGTGGTGGTGATAAGGGCGTGGTGGTTGTGATAGAGGTGATCGTGGTGATGGTTGTAGGGGTGGCTGTGGTGGTGGTTTTAGGGGGCTGGTGGTGGTGATAAGGGTGGTGGTGGTGATGGTTTTAGGGGTGGTTGTATGGTAGCGATAGGGGTGGTGGTGGTGATGGTTGTAGGGGTGATTGTGGTGGTGGTGAGTTCCTTTAGATCTTGCCGCAGCCACACCATCAATGATAGTGATGGTAATCATGATGATGATGATGATAATGATGATGGTGATAATTATTATTATGATTATTATTATGACGATTTTTATGGTGAGGATGATAATAATGAAGATTTGTTTTGAAAACTGGTTTGAAATTGCCGCTCTTTGCCAAGACTCTTTGATTAATGTTGAGAATGCGTGAAATGTCATTTACCAATCCAAGGTGGCAATTTGCCAGTTTCAAATGGTAAACAGCCATGAGTCAGATGCAATCAAGCTTGTGCGAAGAGAAAAATTGTCACATGACCTTAAATCGACAAAGAGGCTTGCTGGCCGTGATTGTGAAGATCTAACCGCAAATTGCGCATAAATGGCCGAGACAATGGCCCTAATGGCATTCTTGAGATGCTTATACTATTGTTACACGTTTTACATTGTTCAAGCATTGGTTAGTCAGTGAATTAGTTAGTTAGTTAGTGACACGCCACCCCACACCAATGTGTTCGAAATTCTTCGAACACAATAATTCTGTCTGTGTACAACACATTCTTGTCTTATTCTTAGTTCTCCCAATCTCCCCCCTTGTTTTCCCCCCAAAATGAATTCCAGTTTCCCCGTCCTGAGTTCATATCTTTAGGTTGTTGTTGTAGCTGTTGTTTGTTGGTTGATTGATTTTGATTTGATTTGACCGTTCGTTTTCGCGCCATTCGAAAGAGTGAATCTTTTCTGCACGGCGATAAAAAGACTCAATGAAATATTGATAATTTGATGTGTATACACTAACCTACCATGCGAAAACACAAGAGTAAGAAAATTTAATCAAAGAACTTTTCTTTCTGAAAGCACTTATTGAGAAAGTAACGTTTTTCAACATGCTATTCAAGTTTTTCTGGAAGTTGTTCAGAATTAGGCCAAATCACGTCGAACCCACTGTTTGAAGTTGCCGAAAGCAAGCGCAGGTATCTGTGCAGATATAGGGTAAATATTTTTGGTATGAAGTGTTTTTTCATAATTTGTTAAATCTAAAACGTAAATAATAAAATCTATTTGAAATATAACCTAAGAATAACAAAGTAATAAATTTAAGTTAACAATTATATAAATCGTAAATTCCCTGTATGGTATATACGCTTTTTTTATAAGGAACCACTTTATAAGGAACCTACATGTAGAAGGCCCGAAAATTTAAAGAACTTATACTACTAGAGAGAAAATAACTAAAGAACTGGTTCAACTGCAGTTTAGGGGTCCCTAGTTACCAGCATTGTTAAGTCTATGTGGCCTAGTTGTATATTGGGGGCTGCTGCCCCCAAACCCCCACTTTAATAGTGTGCATGTTGCAAATTTACGACAAATCATACCTGCATTGAAGAAAACAGTTCACGAAAAGGATTTATTTGAAATCAAAAGAGTTAATTTTTCACCAGTCACCATTTTTATTTATCGTTCTTTCTGCTCGCGCCATTTCGAATGTTATCAAAACACAGTTCGATTACAATAATACAGGTAACTAGGGACCCCTAAACTGCATTCTTACTATCGTGCATTCTTTTATTGTTGAATAGTTTTATCACTGCAAATAATCAAGAATTAGAAAGCGGGTTCCATTCATTTGCAGTCGAAAATCACATAAATTGTACGTTAAGCATGTATCAAATGTTTCCTTGAGTAGTCTCGAGCTTTTCTCACATGCAAGTGTCTCTCTTTTATTGTTAAAACCACTGTATGTGCAGTTAAAATTAAGGAACTACTAAGGAACTTTTTGAACTACAATTGCCCCAAAAGAGGTCCAAAAATAAGGAACTTTAAGAACTAGGCTTTGAGGTAGGTTCCTTATAAAAAAAGCGTGTATCTACCTAACAGTACAGTTCCCCCACAAGTCATTCAAATCATATATTGGCTTCTTGAGCCATAGAATTTAAATTTGTGAGTTCTTTATTGTCTTTTTTCAAAAGGGATTTGCCATGCACATATAATCAAAATTCCTAAAACTGATTAAGCTCCTTCTCCCATGTCACAAACATGTGAGGTGCGATGTGATTGTCGCTGATGAAGTGTTCACATATGCTGCTTGTCTGAGATGATGAATGATCCTCCATCCCTGTGCTGCTCTGCAACGTGTGACCCAGAAAACAAAGATTCATTCATTTTGATATGACCACAAATTGATTGCCGATGGTCACCGATGATGTTCTCATATGGATTTTCCATTCCATCACCGAGGATTGCAAGAAAAAACTTTTTTGGTTCATCAGCGATGGTCGTTCTGCTGCAGGTTATGGGTCCCTAGCCAGCCTGCTAACTTTGTCCCAGACTGCTAACTTTGCAAACTGTGCTCCAAAGATGATATCAAAAAGTCACACTTTGTTTCTGCACACTTTTTCTGATAGTCTCAAGCACTAAGATGGTGTTATTTTATAAAAATTTGCGCTAGAATTTGGCGTTGTGCTCCTGGAGTTGCTTTGCTTGCTTTTAATAAATTTGGAGTGAGCAAAGCAACTCAGTATCTAGGACAGTAAAACTCTGTACCTAGACTAAGTTTTGGATGCTTTATTCGATAATATTGCATTAGAAAGTCAATATCTTGTGGTTTAAAACAATTTCAATGCTGTCTGTCAGCTGTTTACTGAAAATTTGTAGGAGATAAAGCAGCATTAGAATGCTAATATTTGGAACTAATCATCATACCACTAATCTTAACTCATTTTTTTCTTTCAGCCTTGATATTGTAACAGTAAAAAAGTTGTTGAGGTGAATCACAAGTGACAAAATGATACCAAAAGGCAGCGGAGATGAAGAATCTATTGAGGTAAGGCTGTTCATCAAATTTGAGCCTTATCAAACCTATTGAGAAATATAAAAAATTATCTTCAGTTATATTCTTAGTTATAATAATCTGGTAAAATTTAGAAGCAGGACTTCCAGGACACTCACAGGGCTAATAATAAGCACTCATAGGTTTTGTGAAATTTTGGAAGGTCATTGTATATGATCAGAAGTATCTTGCTTTAAGCCGTACACCACTCAATTGAATTCTAATTCAATTAAATTCTTTCTTGTTTTTTTGTAGAATTATGAAGTATTTGAAATGCTTGGAAAAGGTGGCTTTGCCCATGTTTATAGGGCATGTAATAAAAGAACAGGACAAGAAGTTGGCATCAAAATGGTATGTTTGTGAAATTTACATAATTTCGTTGGTACATGGAGAAGTTATAAGTGAAGATATTTAGAGTTAGCAAACATTCTTGAAATTAGCAAAAAATTGGCTGAAACACCTAACGGACCATGCCCATTGAGTGTCTAAAAAGTCTAATATTTTAGCTGACTTTCCTCATCTAATAAGGCCATCATAAAGTTTATTAGATCCATGGCAGAAATCAAGTATTGTTTCAAATAGTTAGCCGCATTTTAGACAGTTGACTTTGAGACACTTTTAGACATTATTAAACCATTGCCGTGAATATCTCTGTATGTCAAAGAAGCCTACTTGTTAAGCTCAGTTCCCCATAGGACACTCTGGGGATGATGTGTTTTATCAAAGAATACTTTACAACAAATGATCTAATTTATTCCCATGTCATCATCACAATAAAGGTTGAAATGGGGTTTCTAAAGATGTGAAGAAATTTCTCTCATAGGTAAATCCTTTGTGCTTGAGTGGTGTTTGTCTAATTTTGACTAAAGTGGCAAATATACCCACTGTTTCATTTGGTCCAACATGTGCCTAATCAGCATCTAAATTATTTGTAGAAAGTCTAATTTAATAAAGCACTAGAATGATAATACAAAGGTCTAATATTCATGGTGTCTTATGGATGTCTTATATTTAGACAACCAATGGACATGGTCCCTAATCGCTCATAAATACTTGAGAAGAGAAAAACTAATATATGATTCCAAAATGTAAATGACCTGACTGAAAATTTATATCTACTGTAAATGACCAAGATATTAAAAAGTGCACAAAACTCTTTTCAGTAGAAACAAGTTGCCAAATATACAAAATTAATGGGCCTTGAAGACATACAAGGCAAGGATTTCTGTGCTTGTACAGTGATTGTTGCAGAAGAAAAGGAAACAAACCGTGTCATGTCTAATCAATCTTGATACTGAAAGGCTCATGAGATTTTTGAAACACACGCGTAAAGTTTATCTAAGAACATCCAACAATGAATAACAAAACTCCATTGCAGCTGCATGATAACTACTCTTTGTGAACCATGACCCACTGTTTGCAGAATATCAACTGTAACTCTGTACAGACATCAGGCAAATTTTACCTTCATCAGTGACTATGCTATTAAAGTTACTGTTAAAATAGCTACTTATAAAGTGAAAGCAAAATACAGACTGCAATGAGAACATCAAACATTATGTTCCAGTGTCATGCACACTCCACTGATTCCAAGTGCTAGCACATAATTCATTGGTTTTAAGATGTTTTTAGTGAAATCAATTTGATTTTATACCAACACCCCTTATTATATTTCAAACGATATTTTTGGCCCCATTGAGGTTCAGAATATTGAAATCATATTGTATACAGAAAGAATGTTAACAATTGAACTTATTTTATAGATTGATAAAATGGCATTGCAAAAGAATGGCATGGCTAGTAGAGTGAGGAATGAAGTAGAAATTCACTGTCAACTCAAACACCCATCCATACTACAGGTTTGTTTGCAAAGTATATCTTTCAAATTTTAGAAGTAGTTGTTGTTTCAATAACCTGTGTATTTATGAATCAGCAAAGGATGACAAGAAATATACTAAAATGTTTCAAACATTTTGCTCTGTCTTCATCAGTACTTTGCTTGAAAGTAATTAAGGAGCCTATTTAATGAACATTAGAAAACAAACAATGCGTCAAACACCTAACAAAGGGCCCTACCTAATACATGTATGTAGTCATTGTTATCAGAAAAATCTAAGGATTGGGCTAAAAACCTGGGGAGATAAGGAGTGGTAAGAATATATAAAACATCAGGATAGGGAAGGCCGCAACAACTTTCGAGAAACTAACCAAATGAGCATGGATGAATAGAAGATTAGATTTCAAGACAAAAGATCAGGATCCAAGAATCATATGTACTCTACTCAGTACACTTCTCTGTTGATCATGGACTTCTCTATCGAACATGGACCTTGTATAGCAGGCAGAAAAAGTGTTTTCCACCTCAGATGCCTCCACAAGATCATGGCATGACAAGGTCACCAGTGCTGGCCATGGCAAGTCTTAAAAGTATGACAACCATTCTATGTATGAGAAGACTGAGATGGCTGTGCCATGTCAAGAAAATGGATGGCCATTGAATCCCAAAACAACTGCTATAATGAGACCTTGCTCAGGGTTAGAGACCAAGAAGAAGGCTGAAACTTAGATACAAGGGCATTTGCAAAACTAGTCTGTCCAAATGTGTGGATGATATCGGCACCTTGGAGGAAAAAGCCGAGGACAGAGAACCACATGAAGTGCTGTGTTGAAAGAAGGAACTTTTTGCTAGAAACAAACAAATCTCATAGACAAACAAGTGGAGAAGCACCACCAGCACAAGGAAACAAAATGATACAGAGCACTGACCCACCTTCCTGATATGCAAGTATTGTGACAGACGATGCTTCAGCAAAATCAGCCACAAAGAAAGCTGCAAAAAGGGACACCCTGATTTGTTAAATCGAATGACCTTTCAAGCCAAATTGACAATCTGCGTAAATGAAAGGAGCCCTAAGAGCAAATATTATGTCTCATGGGAAATCAAAATGAAAGAAAACTACTTAGTATCAGCAGCATTTCAGCTTCAGCACTGAGTAAATTTCGCTTGACATAGGCACTTAGTCATCCTTTTGAGTTTTTTATTGTACATAACTAGTTGATGTGTCAGCTTGGTTTGGCTTAATTAATGTCACTATTATAGCACTCAACAGATTTTAAAATTAAGTTTATAAGCTATAAAAGGTTACCGTTTAAGTTTAATCTTCGCTTTTGTTAACTATAAATTAGTAACAATGTTCGATTTTGCGAAAGGAATCTGAAAAAGGAAAGGCAAATTCAGTGTTCCTCTTACATAGCTGGCAAATTTCAGTCCATTTATGAATAATAGATTACTCAAGATTTGACAATTTTATTTTTCAGCTTCTGAGCTATTTTGAAGATCGAAATCATGTTTACCTTGTGCTGGAACTATGTGACAATGGAGATTTGCAACGATTCTTAAAGAACAGTGGAAAACCAATGTCAGAAAATGAAGGTAAATATCATTTACTCTAATGGAGTTTGTGGCTATTCTATGGCTAAAACCATTATTGGTAATATCATAGTCAACTGAATGGAGGCATTGAGAAGCTATGGTGCTGCGGTGTTCCCAATGGCAGTTGCTGTATGCACAGAATATATGCCGATTATTAAAGAATCAGAGAGTGAGCTGCAAGTAAGATAGCAAACATTGCAAAGACAACTTATGCCCGTGTTATTACCGTAAACTTGCAAAACAAAGGTAAAGAAAAGCAGCCCTAAGCCTGGGTATTTAGACAGGGCACTTTTGAACGAGAATCGCACAGAAATAAGTGCAAGAAGCAAATCGTGCTCATTTGCAGCATCTGATGCATTCCAACTAAGTTTGACCAGCTGAATTCGAAAATCTCTGCTGCCATTCATGTGTCTTTAGTGTTCATTACTCATGCAAGATCCTTCTGCCTCTTTTCTTGCATCCGCACATTGTAGCAAAAAGTAAACCAGGTTTTCTGCACTTGCATCCTTTATTTCGCTGATAATGCTGATGATTCCGAGGATGATTTGCCTCTAAAAACTCATTTTGCAGACCTGTCTGTATTCCAAACATAACTTTAATCTTACAGGACAAGAAATGATATGCCTTTGCCTTAGTTACCTAACATGCTGGTTGATTGCTTGAAAATACGTACATATTTCCTAATTCCGTTATTCACAAGCATAATTTCCTTCAACCACAATAATATATGTTTATAAAAGGCCACCCAACTTCCAATGTCTTGATTGCCAAAGCTAATAAAATGTTAATAGAGCATACTGACAGTTTCTGCGGTATTTTTATTATAATAAAATCCTTGATAATATTACCAACTTATGTTGCCTTGCATCGTTCAAGAATATAAAATCCCATTAATGTTCTTTGCATGAAAAACAGAAGTGATGTTTTATTTTAGCAAAGAAAATTCTACTTCAAGTTCTGTTGGGTGTTTTGTATCTTCATTCACATGGAATCTTGCATCGAGATTTAACTATGGGAAATCTACTTCTGACGAAAGATATGAAAGTGGCAAGTGCAATTTCCTTTTCAAAAATTTGATGTTTTGCCTCCTTATACATACATTTAAACATCGTTTTAAACTACTGTCAACATTTTAATAAGTATGAATAAATGAATTACTCTTCATAAATCTCTCTGAACAAATCAATAGTAACTTCTCTTCTTTCCAAGCGTTAAACTTCAATTCACCTTATCGACCAACGGCCACAATTGCTCAGTGTTTCAAATATTTCGAGATATTGACTTTTTGATGCCTAATTCTTATAAAGCGAAAAAAATTTATTCTAGGTGCAAGTTTTCACTGTCCAAGCATTTACAAGTTTACAATCGTATAAAAGCTACACCAGGAGGGGGGGGGGAAGTCCCACCCTATTCCCATTCACTTCATAAGGTCAAAGCTCTTATAGAACTGGAAACTTTGACCGGTCATAAAATGTACAGACTTGCTTTTGTACATTTGTGACATCTCTTGAAATTAAATCTGTGAAATAAATTTAGCAGCAGCAGCTCGTCGAAAATTTTTATTAAATATATGCTGTACATATCTTCAGTATCATTACTTTGCTTGAGCAAAACAGTTTTGCTTACTGACATTTTTAAAAAATGAAGACATGCTTAGAGTAGCAGTGAAGGTTTTATTGATACCTTATATTCTTTTTTAGAAAATTTCAGACTTCGGCTTGGCTGCCAAACTTAAATTACCAACTGAGAAACATTACACAATGTGTGGCACACCTAACTTCATCTCACCGTAAGATTTTTCAACTTATTAAATGCTTATGATTAACTTTATCATCAATACCTGATGTCCTCTTGTTGAATTCATTATATTGTATTCTAATGGATCTCTGAAGTTAATTATGAAAATGAGGACTTCTAATAGACTTATATTATCTTTTGTCAAAAGGGAGATAGCAACAAGGAGCCCACATGGATTGGAATCTGATGTCTGGAGTCTGGGATGCCTGCTTTATACATTACTTGTTGGAAAACCACCATTCGATGTATGTATTTAATTCACATTTTCACATTATTCAGCTACTAAATGTTTTTGGATATCTTGCAAGCTCTGACTTAAATGATTGTCAGATTTTACTTTTTATGTCTTTAAGTAAAAGTGTTTAAGTGGTCAAGGTTCCATAGTTGTTCTGGATCCTGCTGTTAAAAGACTGAAACTTTTTTTCATTTCATAGACTGAAGCTGTTAGAAGCACCCTGAATAAAGTGGTTTTAGCAGAATACGAAATGCCAAAGTAAGTCACCTCTTTCTCTTTCCTTTACTCGTTTAGTAACTTCGTTTCATTTGTGTGTGTGTGTGTGTAGAATAGAAAGGTCTTGTTTGGCACACTTATTGATGTTTAATATGACAGTGTAGTTACAATAGCGACGGAAAAAGAAAAGAAAAGAAAAGAAAAGAAATACACACGAAAAGAAACCTTACTTTCAAGTCGTTATTCTTAATTAATGCTTATGTCATTTATTCAGTGGAAATTACATTTCTTATCCCCCATTAGCCATTACAGATCTGTAGAAATTAATTCAAAGTAAACTACAATTGTCGATTTTCATCATTCAGTCTCGGTGGACATGTCACCACTGTGACCAATCCGATTCGGGCTTTCCTCGTTTCACGGATAGGCATTGCATTTAGATAAGCTCGGTCCCACCCCGACCCTGTTTGCACGAGAAAAATCTCAAATGAAGTTGTTCAAAAACTAGAATAGACAGATCTCCCACCTATCTATCACCTGGTGGACCCATATTTTTTTTCGCTTTTCTTTTGGTATTGGTTTTGAGAAGTATTCTAATTGCAAACCATGAGTAAATGGGGTTGCTTATTGCACCTGACAAAGCAAGTTAAATTCAAACCACAATTTGGAACGTTGCTAAAAAGCATTACGAAGCTAACCTAAATAGTCCAAATAGGCAGAAAGTTCTAGAACGCCCTAGAATTAACCACATATATGATGATGGAAAGTTAACAACAATTGTTAACACCAACAACAATAGCCAACAGCTTCTTAAACGAGGAGTGAGTCGTTACACTGTTTCCCGTTGATCATTTCCGAAAAGTGTCACATAAAGAGTTCGCATTTTGCAAACTTTCTATTCACTCTTCAGATAACAAGTACACAGCAATTTTCTTTTTCTCTTTCCCGATAAGTTTTGATGCTTAACTGTCTGGCAGCCATCATCATAAAAGTGAGCGTGTTATTGTTTCGACTTACCTTTTGCAAGAATATTTATGGAAGGACATGCCCTCATATACAGATCGATCCGGGAAAATAAATAGAACATCATTTTTGATGATTTCTTTTGTTATAAGTAGGCCCTTATATCAGCGAGGATAAGCTAGGTACTTTGATGATATGAACATCACCAAATCGCACCTTTTAGAACAATTTTCAGTTGAATGACCTTTCAGCTTGTTTCTTCTAGATCACTTTCTCCAGAAGCAGCAGATTTGATCAGGCAACTGCTGAAAAAGGTAGGTGATTTAAATTCCAAGCTCTTTGTCTGCTTTTTGAATAAAATGTTGATGGATATGCGGTGGACTGCGCAGTCCATCGTAGGGGTATATGACAATGATAGATAGTCATATGTTTGCTAATTTTTTTGCAGAATCCAGATGAAAGGATAACCTTAACAGGTGAGTGTATTCTTGCTTTACACAATGACAAAATCTTGGTTTGTTGTGTCACAAAAAGCTACCTTACTAAATCTGAATAAAATAGTTAAACTTAAAGAACAGTTTGCTGATAAAGATCATAAGGTCGCAGATATGGAGCATGGGCAATTTTCCAAGGCGTCATCAAAATTAATTTTGCGCCGGAAAATACATCCGAATAGCTTTGTTGTGACATTACACGATTCTGTCTTTGATTAGAATATGATCTTAAGGATCTTCATTAAACAATTGGATTTTCTGTATGAAATTTTTGAGTAATTTCAACGATACTGTTTTCAGGTATACTTGATCATCCTTTCATGGCATCAAGGCAGACAAGCTCGTGTGAAGATAAACAGGTCACTAGCACATTACTCATTACATAAACATCGTTTCTTTTGTAATAAACAATCCTTAAATCGGTATATTTTTTTTAATTTATTCTTTCAGACACCATTGCATGTGAACATAAAAATAGACTTTGGAGTAAGGCTTTCTTAAACCCTTTTTTAGATACAGAACTACTCGTTAGATAGCGGCAATGTTACAATGGGAACTGAAACCACTGCCTCAGACATTCGATGTAATTCTAAATTTATGAAGCGCCCTCAGCCTCTCAATGTGTTAGAAGGTATTGGTGAAAGAGAAGATGAATCTGTTTCAAATTACATGAGACATCCGCCATCACCTCCGGTTAGATTAAGATCGAGGTAAATCATTGACTTGATTTTTGATGTAGTTACTATTTGAAATAATATACTTTTAAAATTGCGATAAACTTCGGAAACATTTTCGGGCATACTTAAAAGCTTTTTTCGTCTGACACTCCTCACAGTATGAACGTCAGAAACAGACCGAAATAATGAACTAAGGCGGAATTTATACCCAGATGCGGCTCGAAATGCACCAGTCGGAAAGAGAAGCTGAATTGGCATCGTGTTTTAAACACCAACCATCTAGCCGTATAAAGCGGGAAGATCAATAGAATTAATTGAAGAGTCCCAGTGAGAAAACGAACTCTAGAGACGAAAAACTTTTAAGTATGCCCGAAAATGTTTCTGAAGTTTTGAACTACTCAAAAACAATTAATATACTTTCACAAATGAATTATAATTCAGAAGTTTTTAAGATCATTTTAATGATTTGATTTTAGTCATCATAATTCAACAAAAATTTCAAAAATAATCGAAGAAGATTCGAAGATAATGCTTCCTTCAAACTTCATTCAGTCCAGAGCGACATCAACAGTTGCTCATGCAACCTCACATCTGGATATCGGATCTAATAGCCGACAGCAGAGTTCCTGTTCCAGCAATTACACCTGTGACTACAAATGTATATCCAAATGTCAATCAAATGACATGCAAAGCAGCATCAAATACTCACACTATTCTCAAAGCAACACTTCAGACTGCTGCAGTTGTGAACAATCTGATGGCAAATTTGATAGATACAGAGCAGATAAAGAATCGGAAAACAGATATGGCTGCTCTGTAATATCCAACAAATTACCAAATGAAAACAATGTTCTCCGTGAAAGAAATAATAACTGTCCTTCATCAAATAAATTGCCCAGAAGTGAAAATTATTCAAACAGTAAACATGTCGGCGGCAAAGAAAATTATTTTAGTGAAACGCAGAATTCTTCTGTAACTAATTTGCAACATTCAAAGAAATCACAGAGTCTTGAAGATATAATGAAGCCACTAAATGTAGAGAGACTACGTCCAATTCGACAAAAAACCAGAAATGTTGTTGTTAGCATATTAGAAGATGAAACCGTCTGTTTAGAATTTATTAAATCAAAAGCAAATGGCGATTTTGTAATGGAAGTATTCAAAGTCAGTTCTGATGGAATAAAAATAACAACTTATCAACCAAATGGAAAGATTGGTATACCATTGCAAGCTTCACCAAGTGCCACGCCAACATCTGCCGTCAGCTATGCATTTAGTGGACTACCACAGAGGCTTTGGAAGAAATACCAATATGCAGATAAGTTTGTACGATTGGTCAGAATGAAAACGCCAAAGGTAAAATTGCCTATCTGTTGTTGCGACTATCTACTTTAAATATGATGTCTGATTGTTTATTCATAGTCGAAGACTTGCAAAAATAATTGAAATATCTGCATAGCCATGATATTATTATATGGTGTTCGAAAATACGGCTGTTCGGACCGGCAACTGTGCAATCTGATTGGTTCTTCACCGATCTGTACAAGCCGTATTGACTGGCGTTGATATAACCACGTGATATAGCCACGTAATTTCTTATTGATGAAGTGAGAGAGATTGAAATGGGAAAATAAGATACTGAAAAATGGTGTTTCTTGAGTAAACATTCTCCAACAAAGTTCGAAAATATTCTATAACGTTTTCAACACCATATATTAAAGACTTTATTGAGCGATTGCTAGACCAATGCAGGAAAATATTCGGACCTCACTACGTTCGGTCCGTACGTCATGCTTCGGTCCGAATATCTTCCGGCATTGACCTCGCAATCGTTCAATAACCGCATATTATTCCATCATGCTTGTCTATTGCTATAAGTCCGTTCTTCATCCCAATACTGCAATCGTTAATTCATCATTTTGTCCATTTTTTTAATAGATGGTTTCAAACTTCATATTGTAGATCACTTTGTATTCAAAAGAAGCAAAGTTTGTAATGATGGAAAACTCTCCTGATGCCGATTTCGAAGCATCATTCTATCAAGGTATGGTGTTTCCTATTCTTTTATCTTCATTTATTTGTCAGTCTTTTGCTGATGCCGTTTTAGGCCAAGAGAGTCAGAAGGGATGTTTTACTTTAAAGTACGAAATAGCTATTTGGAAACAAAAATCACCAGGAGGAAACTAAAGGCCTGGCTAAACTAGGAGACATGTCGCTGGGGACATTGTGGCAAGTGACATGTCCCCTCAATCTCTCCCAGTTTAGCCACCTTTGGAACTTTGTAGCCCGCGACAAAATTTGCAGCAAGAGACAAGCAAATGTTTTTTGGGAGACAACAAAAACATTTCATTTCTCCACGACTCGGGGGACATGTTGCTCATTTGTCGCTCGCATGTTTAGCGACCCTAGAAGACAAACTGAATACAATGTCTCGCGAGACATGTTTCATAGTTTAGCCAGAGCTTAAAACTAGTACTTCTCTTGAACGCAAATTTCATTTGAATATGACAGTCAGCCAGTTTTTTTTGCCCATTTGCAGCGATTTATTGCCGGAAGTTAGGTTGTCTGTGAACTTTGCTTCTAAGACTACACCTCATATCAATGCACCAAGTTTTGATATATCTGGTGCGTCACTTTTAATATTGACTGCCTTTCCTGGGAATGTTTTCATGAAGTATAGAAGTTAAAACAGGGATAAACAGTAGTAGGATTTTGGAGGTCCTGCTTCTCATTTCATCACCCTTCCATTTTTGTAGAAAATTTATTTTGTCTATATATCGATAGATTGCTTTTAAAGCACATTTGCTGGTGTGTAAGGTTTTTTGGATGTAGAGTTAAAAACAGTAAATCGATTGCATATGCTACTTCAGTTACTAGGTTTTGGCAGCATGTTTGAAAAATGAAAATTTATTTATGTATATATATATTTATATCTCATTTCCAGGAACGAAAGTCTGTTTTTCGTCATCAAACAAGAGCCGCGTCATATGTTCAAATGGAAAATCATACGAAATCAAATCATTAAGCGACGAAAATGTTCCCGAACATATCAGTCGTATACTGCAATGCACCAAAGAATGTTTTGAACGCTGCAAGCAGTTGGAGAGTTGTATCAGTCAATTACCATGCAGTCAACATGCTCTTTTTCCATTGACAGTCAGTCGTAGACCTGCGCTTCAATCCGCTGCAAATAAAACGGCAATGGTTGAGAGGTAATTTTCATTTTTGTTTTTTGCGTAAATTGACTTCGACTATTAAAATACTTTTCAGTGCATCATAGCCAGCCTGTACTTCATTTGCTTCTTTCCACTTTATTTTAATCTCCTTGTCCAATAAGCTCCTTTAAAATCCGAAATTTGCAATAAGCATCCTCTCTTTTTTGCACTTCCCAAAAATCTGTATATAGAAGATGTTAACAATACCTACAGATATAAGTAATACAATTTTTTCTGCACAATTTTTCCAGTTTTTTACTTCTTGTGTTTGAGGGTCATCATGTTCTGTCTTAAATGTCTTAGGTACCGATGGGTAATAAAAAAAGCTGTGTATGTCACTTGAACAACCTGTCCATTCTTAATCATAGACTATGGCGTTGAAGCCTACAGAATTCTGTTCGTCTATTGCATATTAGATGCCTGCATAAATTATTGCAATGAGGGTCATAAATGCAATCTCCTATTTTGATGTTACGTTTTTAAATAATCCCCCCTCTCTCTGTTAATACCCCTCTCTTTTAAGCTCTCATCTAAAGCCTTGCAAGTTATATAAACTCCCCGGGGAGATAGTGGAGTTTCACGTCAAAAATGTTTCCACCAATAGCCCATTCACAAATGCTAGCCAAGTGTCTCTAATTGGAGCTAACTAGTGACATGTGATAATCAACTCGGGGTCTCCTGCGTGAGGGGTCAAGAACTTATCAAATTTCCAACTCAGCTTGGTTAACTGATTGGTTAACAGAAGTCTTGAATATTTCCTATGTAAGGTTGGTACCTGGCCTAAGGTACCCAAACACAGTATACAGTTGACATCCGCTATCTCGACTGCCCGCTATCTCGAACATTCGCTATCTCGAACGATTTTCCATTTCCCCTCGTTTTGGTATAAGGGTTTGTATAGAAAAATCATCCGCTATCTCGAACCCCGTTATCTCGAACATTCGCTATCTCGAACAATTTTCGATTTCCCATGGAGGATAACCTGCTCTGAACTGGATGAAGAGACAGGCTGAAATAATGTATAAGTTCACCTAGCGGAGCAGGAATGGCAGCAGCTAAGTGATATGCTGCCCATGTATGTATACAATAGATGAAGCTGTTCTCTTTCGAGATGTGCTGCATCGCCATTATCTCAATTTCACCAATAGTAGGGATAAAAGCAGGTGAGCTTTGACCCCTATGTGAAAAATACCAGACTTATTTGATGAAATTTGGGATCAGTAATCCTGCATGTTAATAGGGGTTCCATTTCTGAGTTAAAAACTATAATTTTTTTTATTAATATGGGGCATCCGTTATCTCGAACATTCGCTATCTCGAACAAATTCCAGTTTCCCTTGAGAGTTCGAGATAGCGGATGTCAACTGTAGTTATACCATATCACATCATATCACGGTCTATTATAAATAATTTTGATTTCAGTACATTATGCCAAGTACAAACATTTAATGTTAAATTTGTTTAAAAGTTTCTCTGGATTTGTATGCTTTCAATTTGCTGTTTTTTTTCTTTGTAGCTCTTCTGACGTTCAAAAATCTCCACTTTCTCCCATTGCCTGTGGTCCATCATCTGTATCAGTGATGTCATATGATGGTACAGTTATGTCCGAAAGTAAGTCAAAGCAAAACAGCATACCCTCTGGCTCAGCTAGCCGCAGAGGTGTTGAAACCACCAGGGAATGCCCAAGACAAGACTCTGTTTTACCAAATAAACTTAGCATTCCGAATCAACGATCTTCTTCGACATCATCAATTGATCGTATAGCAGGTGAAAAAAAGCAGAACCAACTACCGCAAAAGAATATCTTTGTTCCAGACGTCGGATGGGCATCACAGGTAACCCACCCATTAAATACTATATTGAGCAATTTCACCATGTTCATTTTTGAGCGGCAGAAAAATATAATACCAACACTTAATGGCCAATTTTCTGTCAGCAAATTTACAACAAATATTGTCAGTTTCCGCACGAATAAGAAAATCAAATGCTGAGAGAGTTAAAATAAGTTGGAAAGGAGTTGTTGTTGACGCTCAATAATAGACGTTTTCTAAGAGGCCTGTGACGGGCGCGACATTTTCTAGAAAATGGCAGACATTTCCATTAAAGCAATCTTCTCCGCGTGCAACAGCTGGAGCAACGGCCGTTTCAGGAGATTTTGTGCACCAAATTTAACTTCGAATTCACCTTTAATTCGAATAAAAGTGAAGAAAGGCTTCAAATCTCACCATTTGTGAGTAGCTTGTGCCTTGTTTCCTGAACTTCTGCAGATGTTTTCAGCATTTATTATTGCAGATTCCTTTACTCTCTTTCTTCCATTATTCGTGAATTTGGAGCAAATTTTGCTGAATTACCTCTCCTAAAGCAACCGTAATTCCAGAATTCCAGTCTTTGCACACGAAGAGGATTCCCTTACTAAAAATGTCTGCCATTTTCCAGAAAAATGTGGAGCCTGACTCAGGCCTCTTTGAAAAGGGCTAATATTATCGTGTGGTTCTGTTAATTTCTAAATTTCGGTTTTATAGAAACCGATTTCTTATAATGTATTCCTTATAACAACTGGACAACAATTTGCTTTTCACACTTCCTACGGCAATTAAAAAAATACATAGCATCAAGACTGATTCCTGACCAATTATTTTCTTTGTCTTATACAGTTTTTTGGCCTCTTTTGGTATGCCTTATGGTAAAGCCTACTCCTTTTCAGTCAGTCTATTGTTTGTTTTTGTCTTTAGTATCAAAATGGAGAAGTGTGTATTCAATATAACGATGGATCGCAGCTAACGTTACAAAAGGGACTTCAGTTCATTACATTCGCTGATCAAACAGGACAAGCAACAAGGTACTTACTATTTCATCTATTACTCCTTAGTAGGCTATCAACGTTTGATACTTTCTGTAGTTCGAATCATTCGTTCTGCACATTCTAATAGAATGCAATCTTTGCAACTGACTTGATAAGACGTCATTCAATTAATCACCACCTCGTGGTAGGAGCAAGGCCTAAACATCTCTCTTAAATGTACTGTATGTCTAAAGATCAGCTCAGCTCAAATGCATGTACCTGTGTTCATCTTCGCCAAAGCACAGTAGTCCGCGTGTTATGATAGAAGTAGCACAAAACTACGGGTGATCAGGATGTTTTGGTTGCTAGGCCAAGAATAAAATGTTTGCTGTCTAAAGTAAGGGTAGCGAGGGTTAGTTGCTTAATACAGGTTGCACGGGCATACTATTAATCCCGCTTTGTTTCCACTGCGTTGAAATTCCACCAATAAATCGGTTACATCTTTCAAATAAGAGCACAAAGTTTGTTAAACTGGTTCAATATTAGTTTTTAACTGGTTTTGCTTACAGTGTGAACGAGGTTTAAGTCCCCTGAAATGTCCAAAGATCTTCGATCTTTTATTTGTCACTGAAGTTGCACGCTTTTTTAAAAAGAACTTTACTCAAAGCCTAGCTCTTTTAAACTTTCAGTCACCGTCTTAGTGTTCTAGGCCTAAAAAGTATTCTTCGTTTTTGAAGCCCAGAGTTTTCTTCTTCAATTTTTTTTCTGTTTGTTAGATTCAGCCGAACTGATAAATTCCCAACGGCGTTGAAGAGAAAACTTTCTAACGTTCCTTCGGTCATCGAACTTCTAGCTTCCAGTTAAAGATCACTTTCTTTCGAGGTACTGTATGATCATTCTTCTGTCCGATTGCTACTAAAACGTGCACTAAGTGTACATTGACTATACTTTAATGAAATAGTTAATCTTTGTTTTCATATATTATATATATTTGTTTATTATAATTTTACTTGATCTTAGATATTATCGACAGTTTATCCCCCGTCTCTCGTTTTTGTCTGAAAGATTTTCTTCTTCTAGCAAGTTTAACCTATTATTAAATTTCCTGAATTTGACTTCATTATACGTTTTTTTATAAGGAACACCTTTATAAGGAACTCGAGGCTGAGAATTCCCAAAAAATTAAGGAACTTTAAGGAACTGTCGAAGCTAGGATGAAAAACTAAGAAACTCTTTTTTAAAGAACAAGACGGTTTGTACAAAAAGGAACAGAAGTACTATATTTTTCCCATAGTTCTTTCCCAAAAGGCTCCATTAAGGAACTTTCAGCCTCATTTTGTTGAGAAATTAAGGAACTCCAGCCTCAACTCAGACCAAAGGTTCCTTATAAAAAAAACGTTTAAACTATATATTAGAACAATCAAGAAAACACAAGGCTGAGATCTGGGCAAAATGTTTCTTCTATCTCCCTAAGCTATACGGTACTTGAGTAAGTCTGCTGGCGGAAAAGCCTTTCCTGGAAACGAAATTCATACATGTTGTTGTGAAGAGTTGGGGGTGAAAAATAACTTAGGGTACCAAATAAGATTATCGAAAAAGGTCTGCAGGAAAGAAAGAAGCAAAAGCACAGTCTTATCTTTACGGTATAGAATTAATTCATTTTATGTATTTTTTGGATCCAGATACGAACTCAGCATCTTATTTTTTTGCTATATTTCGTTTCGGGTGCAAATTGTCACTCTCTTTATCCTTACTTTTTATTTTACCGGTCCGACGTGTTTCTTGAATTTCAGGCTATCTGATCAATTTTTTATAAGAGTTTCTTAAAAGTTAGAAGTGTTTACTTGACACTTACTTGACCGTCTAACAATCGGAAATTCGATTCAACATAGGCAAACTTTGATATATTGTAATGCAAACTGATATGCTCTGATTTTTTTTCGTTTCCAACCAATATTTCACACCGGAAATAGATTTTTTGCAAGTGACTGCAGAACAGAAGACAGTGTTTCCGATGATCGATTCAGACAGGCGTCTTGCCGGAGGTCAAATGAAAAATGTTAAAATCGAGGAACAGGGGAACAGAGGAATCTGGAATCAAGGAATCTGAACTCAGGATTCTGAAAACGCGGGAGCCCGTTCTGCTCCAAGTTTAAATTTCTAAGAAATAGAAAGTAAATTTGCTGTACACCTAATTCGTATATCGATCCCAAATTCTATTTACAAACAGGGTTATGCAGCGAGCATCTGTTACACGCTTTTTTTTATAAGGAACCACTTTATAAGGAACCTACATGTAGAAGGCCCGAAAATTTAAAGAACTTATACTACTAAAGCGAAAATCATTAAGGAACTTTTGAATGTTGAATACTTTTATAACTGCAAATAATCAAGAATTAGAAAGCCGGTGCCATTCATTTGCAGTCAAAAATCACATAAATTGTCGTTTAGCATGTATCCAATGTTTCTTTGAGTAGTTTCGAGTTTTGCTCGCATGCAAATGTCTCTCTTTTATTGTTAAGACCACTGCATGTGCAGTTAAAATTAAGGAACTATTAAGGAACTTTTGGAACTTCAATTGCCTCAAAAGAGGCCCAAAAATAAGGAACTTTAAGAACTAGGCCTTGAGGTAGGTTCCTTATAAAAAAAAGCGTGTATGTAAGGTATCAAAGGAGTTATCTGTGAAATTAAGCGGAGAATGGCAGCGGTCGTCAGGTACTGTGGTGCGTAACGACATTGAGTGAAACAACTTACCCACTAGCGGGGATAACAGGTCAACTCGCCACAGTCAAGTCACCGCACATCTGGTCAACACGCCTTTTCAAAAGACGACCCGCTACACGTAACTCAACAAGTCGACTCTATCAGCATGATAACGGGGGTTTGGGGGCAGCACCCCCAATATTTGGAAATAAAGAGCTGAAAAGCCTTCTAGAAAGCTTTCACGAGATATTCATGAAGAAACAATAACCAAATTTTTTGAAATTTGAATGTCGAACCAAGGCGAGTTGACTGACCACCAAGGTGTGGCGAGTTGACAAGAATACAGTGGCGACTTTGTCGTGTGGCGAGTTGACCAGTAACCAGTAGCGGGCATCTGTGGTTGGTCCTTTTTATGTAGGTTCTACTTCAATTGCAATTTTATGGATTCCGGTTTTTGCGGATACTCCTAGCACTGTATATCAAATCTCGTTCTTTGATTTCTATTTCCGTCTTCGCATGCAGATGGTACTGTGCTTGATGTCTTCCTTTGGCGGCCTTCTATTTTATCTTTTGAAGTTTCACTAAAAATAAAATGTCTGTCAGTTGTCATATGAATATTACAGATCTTTTCGGTACTTGTCAATGTAAACATCTTCACTTGTGTGGTGTTTCAGCGAAGTTACGTCACACGGTAACGCCCCGCATTGTGGGTAAACGTTGCACTTTAAATTTCCAGGCAATGTGCAGAGGGGAATCTGCACAATAAATATGAGCACTTCTGGCTGAAAATAAAGCTAAGTATTCCAAAACTGTACCATAGTCAATAGAAAAAATCTTAAAATTTTTTCTTTTGACCATGACTGTGCCAAAACAGAAAGCCTGGTACGTATTGTTACATAAAGAGGCATGTAGTTATAGAGTCGATTCGAGTGTATTCATTTCGCTTTTGAATGAAAGTTCGAAATTAAATTTGTCGATATTAGTTCGTACTTAGTATCGCACCTCTTTTTTCTTGCAAAAAGCTTTGGAATTCTTCATTCTTCCATGATTCTTCTGAACCCTTTTTTTCCTTCCGATGTCACTTTTATTGTCTTTTTTGCCAAGGTAGCAGGGATCAAAATGTCCAGGGACAGGAACGCGATCTTTCAACAAAAAAAGCTGGATTTGCAGCAGAACTCCAGGGTCCCCTTGAAATTGCACCCACTCTCTCCACACTCCCATTACAGAAATGAAAAGAAAAACAATAATAACTTTGTGATAAATTTCCTATTGTTGTTTGAAAATTGCCTTGTGGTTTGGAAGATTTTGTAATGGATTATTACTTTTGATGAGTGACGTGACTTCCTAGTAGCCTGGTCTGCCCTTTTGAAATTACACACAAAAAATATTAAATATTACTATGTCTGTGTTCTGTGTGTCTGTCTATTATTATTGTTAGTTGAATCTCTCTCTCTGTTGGGTACATTTGGTGACTTATTTGTGGAAAATGTCATAATATTTCTGTCCTGAAAACAGCAAGCCAATCTTTCAAGGGAAATTTACTGATTCACACAAGTTGGATTATCATGCCCAGGAAAGGATTAAATTGTTTTTGTCAAGGTAAAGAGTCAATAAAGTCATCCAACGAAGTCAGTCTATCTTTGAACACAACAACAGAAGATCTGACAAAATGCGGAAATTGGGTGAAAAGAAAACGAAATTGCAAGTGTAATAATCTTGTATCATTACGATTTAAGCAACATTCATCTTGTTTATGTTTGCGTGGATTTTTGACACGTTTTCATCGAAGTGACGATCTTTTCGGACAAAGGTATAAACATTCTACTCTACGTACCCTACTTGATAATTTTGCATGTCTTTTTTAATTTACATTACATGTTTATGCAGCATTCGCTCTCAAGAGGCCTATCCTTTTCCCCTCATTTTTAAAACCACGAGGTTTTTATGAAGAAAAGAGCAAATAGATTTTAGCACTTTTTTGGAACTTCGTTACAAACATAGATAGTTCTTTTTGTAAGTTTTAAACATAAGTTAATCAGCCGAGGGGTTTGCTGGTATTATAATGGTTTCTTCTAAAACAAAATGCGTACTGTATATTCGCAGTTCATTTCAAACAAGAGTGTTTGAATGATTGCCCGTTTGGATGATTGTTTTTTTCCCAAAGCAATATCTACCATGTGACCACGACCATGTGACTTAATGAACAAAGTGCTTTGTTTAACTGTTACAAATGTTAATGTAATGAGTTTGACTCTAATGACAATCGAATCATAGTCATAAGAGAAGACTATAGTCTGGAAACAAGGGCGTGATAACAATAGCGCTTTTGTTCGAACTTGAATCAGCATGCCACGCCTTGCTGAGAGTGCATCAAAATAATCAAAGATGGCGACTTGTAGCGGTGATCTTGTATCAGGTGATGATTTAGATGCGATTCTTACGCTATTAGAGGAAGATTTTTTCGAAAACGACGATGAAATGGTTGAAGCAATAACATCTTCAGTAGATGAGGTAAGTCATTATCCTAATTAAATCTTTGATAGGCCATGTTATTTAAATTACAAAACTAGAAAGCAAAAGTGTAGGCCAAGGTACTTTCGTGTCTTTCGTTGATATGTCGTATCTTCGTTACCTCCTTGCTTAAAATATACTTATAATTGTTTCTAGATTGAAAACCTACCAACGCAAACAAGATTGAATGCGAAATTTGTTTGAATTTCTACAAATCTGAACGTGGAATGAAGCGCCATAAAAGCATTACGCACAAGGGTGACAAATCGAATGAAGAACCTGTTGTACCAAACTTCGTATCTCGCACTTTAAATGTTTTGTGGAACGAAGTGCACAGAAGCTACTTGTTAAAGAGTGTTATCATGCTGAGATTTAAGTTTCACTTCACTGGATGCAGAACACAGTTTCAAATTTATTGAAGTGTGTGTTCAAAGTTTTGATGGTGATGCGGAGAAATTTTTCCCAAAATTTTATAAGTGTGTGTCACAGAACGCTGTGTTCAAAAACATTTCAAGAAATGCTTCAATGGTGTTGGGTCAAGAAGTTGCAAACCATGTTCTTTCTCACTTAAATGACTCAAGTACCTTTCAAGAGCCTGGTAAGTTAGATGAAGCAGCAGTCAACCAGTTCTCTGACAAAGAAATTGCCATTGTCAACTATTTAAGTGGATATGTATTAAGCACATTTTATCGAAGAATACGAAGTTCAAAGAAATGGAACACCATTGGTAGTCAGCAATGTCTTGCTATCTTGATGGCTGGCAAAAGTGATGGTGAAGTTGTCACAAGGGAAAAGAATGAAACACTAGTAAATGCAAAAAACAGAGGAGGACTTTGGAAAATACAGCCACAGGTTCAAGACATTTTCCTTATTGTAGAGTCAAAGTTCAGGTATTACACTAAACATACTGTTTCCAAAATCGACAGCAAAGATTTGCTTTCACAATTGATGATGAACAGTTTGGTAAGGGCAAATTATTCTGAAATTTGCAGCAAAACAGAAAACATCTCAAAAGAAACAGCACTAAATCTACTTGAACATCTGCTGCTCCTTTACATCAGAGTTAGAAGTTTTTCATTTGCAAAAGACAAGATAAAGAGGCATAAACAAGAAGTGAAAAAAACAAAGACAAAATCTTTAAGGACCGAATTGAAAAAAAAGTCAAATTCAGATACCAAACTTGATTTGTAAGGCTTAGTAACAACAATTGTTACAATTTGTTAGGGCTTAGTTCCTTAAAAAAGTTTCTGAAATTTAAAAACTGAAAGACTAGTTCACTAGAAAAATATAAACATTATTTGGGCAGTTTCACATAAAGTTGTGTAAGCATGTAAAAATTAAATACACTAACTGGAGCGTGAAGTCAACTATAAACTATTAAGTCATATGAAAAACCATAACAGTATAGATACTAAATCATCACTTATCTTTGAAGTCCCTCTTTCTTTTAGTTTTGCGGCATGGAACCTTTTCTGTTTCTTCTGCTATTTTTATTCCACCATTATCTGCATCACTAGCCCCTCTGCAATTTCCTTGGATTGGTCTGACAATGCGAGATATCCTTATGGTATTGTCATTGTATCTGAAGTCCCTGAGGGATGGGTTATCTTTTCGATGCCCCATGCTTCTTTGCCTGCCAAAGTAATTTTCTAGGGGATCCTGGCAAAATCTTTCTGTCAGGACATATTTAACCCCATTTGCAAGAAGGTATTTGACCAACTCAATAGTTGAACTAACTGTAATTGTAACTCCTTCATAGGTTGGCTGGGACAGAAACATTTTGCCTTTCTGCTCCTTTGAAAATCTCCAGGCCTGTTTTCGATTGACAATAGCCAATCTTCTAGGTATTTAAGGAAAACATCTTTCAACCAGGCAAACCTCTCATCATCAACTGACTCGTATGGCTTGAGGAATGGCTTGCGCTTCAGCTTATGCTCCGCTGTGTTCCTCACATTCATGCAGTCAAAGAAGCCATCGAACATTGAGCAAAACTGTGCTGTATGTGTTGCTTGTTGTGGGCCAAATGCCTTTAACACCTCAGCAACAGATGAACTCAAAACTTGCACAGCCAATTTGACATTCATTCTTGAGAATGGGGTTAGCTTGATGTGCTCAATTGTTAACTTTGGAAGAAGGTGGAGCCCGCAATCCAAATCTTCCTTGACCAGCTGTGATATGTGACTCCATATAATAAATTGACCATCATTCCACATCAAACGACCAGAATTTCCCTCACCAGAGCTTGCCAGACAATTCCTTGCTGTCTTTAAAAGGTGTGGAGGGTCAGCAAAAAAGTATATGTATCGCTTCTCAGTCGAGTAAATGTTATCTGTGCGATAAGTCACCTCAACTTCATTGTTGCCATCTTCTTCACTGATGAGGTGCTTGTGCATTCTGTACAATTTTCGGTTTGGAGAAGCACCATCACTTGTGACACCAACCACTTTGAGGTTGCATGTTAACTCACAGATACTCACAGCTTTCCAGAAAAGTGGAAATAGTTGAATGGATGTTGCACCTTTGGTGGCAAAGTTGGCAAGAGTAAATTTCATGGGATTGACAACACTTCTTATCAAAAAAACCAATACATGTGAAGCAATTTCATCTACTTTTTTAAATGTAGAGCAATTTAATTCAATGTTGCCCAGATCAACATATCCAATTAAGTCTCCAGTGTGCTTGTCCCACACAAGGTTCTCCTGAATTTTCATTTCATCGTGAATGAGAATTACAAAGCGTTCAGCTTCTGAAAATCTTTAACTTTGAGGCATAGTTCCTTTATCACATCTTTATTAAATCCTTGCTGGGGCCTTATATAATTTTTGTAATCTCTGAGCCTTCTACGGCTTGGCAAAATTAGAAAGCCAGTGTTTGTCTTCTCATCATATCGAATGTCATCATAGGCAGCAGGGGACTTTGCAGCCAGACTTAAGCAATATCTTATAATAAGTGGATGGTATCTTATGCCACCTTTCGTAGTTTTCAAATACTTCTGTTGTTGTTGCCAAAACAGCTTCATAAATGGAGGCATGCTTGTTTCGTCAGCAGAAGACATAATTGTTTCAAAGTCACCATTCAAACTGTCACTAACTGGCAAAGACTTTTCTCAATTTCTTTTTCATTGTTTCAATTTCTTGTTTTAGCAATTTGTTTTCAAGCCTGTATTCTTGTAGAGCAAGCTTTACCTTTTGTGGGTTTGTATTGGAGATAGGAGCATTTGGCTTGGCGGGTAGGATCTCTTCTTCACTTTTTTTCACAAACTTTTTTGTTTCTTTTGCTTCAGATTTTAAACAGACATTGCATTTGCCTTTGATGGCTTCATTCGTTAAAACCTCACATGTAGAGGGGCGATAAAATTCAGTCTCGGTCAGTGGATGATCATGTGATTGATCACTAAAAAGTATAAATTTTGCAGCAACACAATGCTTAAGAAATTTACAGCCAGCCTTGAGTGCAAATTTCTTGTCTATTCCACTGCAAATTACTTGACAGTCAAGTAATCTAATCAAATTGCTGAGAGTTATGCTTTGCAAAGTTCTTTTATTGCTCAGATATACATCATGATCATCTGGAAGCAACCAACCAAAAACTCGTATTGTAAATCCAAGGCTATCATCAACATAAATTTCTATTATTGCCAGCTCGTGAATTGTATCTTTTTTGGCAATTTTGAGATAATCTGTCTTTTCTTCTTCTATGCACCAACCATTGTGAAATTTCAAATTTCTTGCTCTTATACAGAACTCATTGAATGATTTATATTTTGGTGAAGGTGTGCTTGTGGAAGCGGTTTGATGCAAATCTCTCTTCTTTTCAATTCTTCCCATGGATTCTCTTGGCCTTGCTTGTTTTCTTTGGAAGTAAAAAAGAAATTAAATGTAATCTTTTAACCCAACCAGGGAAAAATTGGTAAAAAATCAAATCTAAACGTAGAAATGAAACAAAATTTGTTTGAAGGTAAGTACCTTTCTGTCGTCACTATACTTTTTCTGGTAAATTTAAATTCGGCAATGCACCAGGTTTCAATGTTTTTCTTGTACGATCTGAAAGAAGGAAAAAATAAACTTTCAGTATGAGATGACTAATTCCCTTGTATTTTAGCACAAGTAACTCACACTAGCTAGCCTATATAAGATAGATAGCTACCTGGAGCTTCTTAACACAAGGAAATCTTGGCCTCTTAGATTGGCTTGCCAGTCCAGCCCTGGTTGTAATTTTGTTGTCATCAACAAATATATATACATATAAATAAATAGATTAAACATTGGTTACTTACGAAAATTGATTTGATCTGGGGAAAAATGCAATTCACAAATATGAATTCTTCTGGTTTCAATTTGAGTCCGAAGATCTTTATCAATCACTCGGTCTTTTGTCACGATGTTTATCAACTGGCTTCTCCATTTCGTACTGAATTCGTCATCTTCACCAGGTATTTTGAATATAGCTATTCCTTTATGACCTCTTGAAACATTACAATTGTAAATAGAGCAATTTGCGCCTGGCATATCTTTAAAAACGAGAAGTAAACGCAGCAAACATGATCAAAATCGAATAGTATTGAACCAAGGATTCACAGCAAGTGCGGATGGGCAAATCTCCAATGCACCTTCAGGTGGACTGGGTTCTAAATCATTTTGAACACGAGTTAAAACAAAAGCGCTATTGTTATCACGCCCTTGTTGCCAGACTATAGTTTTCTCTTATGACTATGATCGAATCTAATGGTGATGCCTCTAAGACGTTTTAATACTGACTCCAATTTGATATTAATTAGAGAATTCTGTTTTAATTTCATTCATCCAGTAGAGTACCATGCTGGATGAAGGACCTAGGGGGGTACTCCTATGTATTTAGGATAGGGGGATAGGGGTCGATGCTCAGGTTACTTTTTGGCTCTTAATTAAAAAGTATAGGAAATTATGATACAGGAAAACGAAACTAAACTAAAGCAACATAAAATTACATAAATCTCCTAACGCATTACACGAAAGTTGTCAGTAAGTGAACCAACCTGAGCGGTGAGTGAGCATCCTATCCCGAATGAGTACCGCCTTGTGATGAAGGCTGAGGATTAGGAATATTGTTCTCCATAGTACCTTGTTGTTCTGAGGCTTAGGGACGCAAGAGACCAAGAGACAAATATAGAATAAAGATACAGGAATACATCACACTCCCCAACCAAACTCGAGCTGACCGTTGAGGGGTTTGGGATGACAAGTTCTTATCTTCGATAACGCATGTTTTACGGATAAGATAAATGATCAAAGTTTGTACCGGACGTGCCGCCCGAGCATAAAAAACATACCCAACTTTATACCAATTGTACCAAAAATGTATACCCGACCTTACTTCAATTGCTAATGTACAATATACCCCATCTTATACAAATCTTTCGAAAAATGTATACCCCGACGCGGTTAAATGAAACAATGCCTAAATCGACATCTTTCCTTACACGCTTTTTTTATAAGGAACCTACCTCAAGGCCTAGTTCTTAATGTTCCTTATTTTTGGACCTCTTTTGAGGCAATCGTTGTTCAAAAAAGTTCCTTAATAGTTCCTTAATTTTAACTGCACATATACAGTGGTCATAACAATAATAGAGAGACACTTGCATGTGAGCAAAGCTCGGGACTACTCAAGGAAACATTTGATACATGCTTAACGTACAATTTATGTGGTTTTTTAGTGCAAATGAATGGAACCGGCTTTCTAATTCTTGATTATTTGCAGTGATAAAAGCATTCAACATTGAAAAGTTCGTTAATGATTTTGTCTTTAGTAGTATAAGTTCTTTAAATTTTCGGGCCTTCTACATGTAGGTTCCTTATGAAGTGGTTCTTTATAAAAAAAGCGTGTATATCAAAAACTTCAAAATGGGGAGCGTTCGTTATACCAAAATCATGAAATTCGACAACGTTCCGGGCAGGGCATGTCGCCAGGACCCAGATTATTCATGCTTGGTGTCCCCTCCCGTGATGTGACTATTCTTTTGTTCGAGTTATAGCGGGTTTAGCTATAGGGCTTGATTGACCAATCAAAACGCAGCATTTGTTTCTGTCTGTTTGTGATGTATACTCTGAAGAGTGTCAGACGAAAAACGGCTTAAGTATGCCGGAAATGTTTTGTTTCCTCTTTTTTTTTCGCAGTTTAACGCAGCATTTGTTAAACGTGTTTTGAAAAGCTGGTTTGCTAAATTATGTTTTAGAGCAAAGTTTCTTCTAATAAAGGGCTTGCTCGACGGCTGCAAGTTCCGAGTTTTCAGTTGAGAGTTTCAAGGGTGAAATTTTTTTCTCATTCTCAAACATCTTTCCGTCTTGGCAGACCAAATTTGTTCCAGGAAACTGAAAAACCACACATTTGTTCTGCGTTTATTTAACCAATGCAGCCAAAGTTTAACATGTTCTCATCTTCAGGAAATCATGGTTTGTCGTAAAATCTCAAGTGACGTAATGAAAAATCAGAGTTGAGTTTTAAAGTTTATAGATCGATTATGATTATTCTTTTATTCCATTCAATGCTTATTTAGAAATATCAAGCATTTCGTTTTGGTTAACCATTTTGTCATTCTTTGGAAATGTAGAAATGATGGAGAGAAATTAAAATCATGATTAAATTTAGGATTTAGATTCTCATTTCCTCCAATGCATGCTTGTGGAATGAAATGAATTTTCCTGCCGTCGTTTCACTATGTACTTCAAGAATCCCTTTGAAGGCTTAGTTGTCTGGATTTTCAAACGAATGAATGGTTTTGCTCCAATTATCCTTACTTCTTAGATGTATATTAATTCCTATTGAATTTCATAAATTTCTAACCTTAAAAGAATGCGGGAAGTGGTCGAAGACATCGCTCACCAACGCACTTTAATATCATTCGGTCCTATTTTACGACATCATTCGTGGGTGTTATCACACCAAAGAAGAAGTGTAGTTTTGTTTCGGATGAACTTAATGGTATGAAATCGATGCATATCGCAGTTTGATTATTTTATAAAAAGAAAAACAAACAAAATCGTGAAGACATGATGACTATACAACAACATAATGATAAAAGGTAGGGAGTAGGAATTTGTGTGAAACCAGTGGTCAATCAGGGTTACTTTTACTTTCTATTCAAACGTTACTTGAAAGAAGACTTTCATTTTCATGTTACAATACGTAACAACACCGTATTTTGTTTACTATTTTCCTCCTACCGTGGTCATAAAACAACTCACTCTGCGTTTGAATTCAAGATGGTGATGCGAACGCACAAATCTCGTTTCTGCTGCAAGATTTGATTTATATTTTCAACTTCTCGAGTTCTTTGCATCAGAGAATGAATGGAAGTAAAATGTTATAGATAATATCATAATCTCAATAGTATAAGCTCGAAATCTCTGCTTGAGCAAATAAGATGGAACGGTTTTTATTCAAAAGCATTAGTCTTTTGTTTTTCGGATGCAAGAGATTTCATGTTAGGTTTTGTTTTTGTAATCGAACTTTGGTGTCAAATACATCATTCTGATTCAGACGACGCTCACAAAAGAGTCTTTCTTTTCCTTTGGATTATACCCGTCTTTATTGTTTCTTTTGAAAATAATCGTCAGGAACCATCAAGCAATTGTCCGTTGTTTAGGATCTTAGATCCAATCTTATTGTAAATCTTAACGAAATCATTTCAGCCAAATCGGGGAACATTTCACTTGTGCTCTGTCACCGTGGATATTGCATTTTATTAACAGCTCTAATTTCAAAGCCAATTGAAGAGAGAGGCTAGAGTTAAATCTCCATATGCAATGAAAATATAAGAATTGATGAGAATAATTAATAGAATCCGGTCTAATCTTAAACAGAATTAACTTTATTCACCTTCTTTCCTGCTTTATAGACAAACTATGTATGATTTTGTCAATGAATGGTCACCTGGAGGGCAACAGAATCGTCAAGTCGGACACTGGCCAACCAAAGTTCATCTTTTCAACGAACCATTGAAGTTTTTCAGTAGTAAATCAAAAGAGAGCAAGTACATCAACCTGGATTTAGATCAAGAGAATTGTCAGTGTACCAATCATGCTAAAACATCACGCAGAAGACGACTTCGAAGTAAATCTGGCTTTTACTTGACAATAATGCCAAACGGACAGGTTCTTGGTGTCAAAGATCCAACTAATGTTTATAGTAAGTTAAATTCATTTGGTTTTTAAAAGCATTTTACTAAGTTTGAATTCGTTAGGCGAAAGTATCCTCCTGAAATCTTGAGTATTGAAACCTTACCTATTGGCAGAATTTGGTGAGGAATGATAGATTTGAACCCAGAAGTCTCTAGCTACCCATAACCGATGGTCTTGCGCGGTCGCAGGCATGAGATAGCTATTCGTGAACGGAATTTCGGGGGTGAAGCGAGTTTGAGCAAAATAGAAGACCTAAGAATGGAACTCAGCGATTGGTGTAGGCATGCCGGACAACGGTGTTTCTGTTCCGTTGTTCGTACTGCCGGAAAATACGGGAACGCCTTTTTCCTCCGTCTAATTCAAACGGTCTTACTCAAACCGTCTTATACTCTTACGGACTTACTCAAATAGTCTTTTAGGCCTACGTTCTTTTCATCTGAGTAAGCGAAGTCTTAACACGTGCAACGTCTATTTATCATACTCGTCCAGACTGTATTATATTGATGCTAGACTGCTTGTTATTCTATGTACAGGTTACAGGTTTAAACCAAAGATTTCCTGCCTGAATATGGTAGTTAAGATTTAAGCTGACTGACTGGCGACTGATACTTCCCTTTAAGGCAAACCGTATAATTGGGGATAGGAAAGGGTGGCCCTCCCCCCGAAAGCGTGCTTAAGGCATAGAAAACATTTGACACCCTTTGAGGATGGGAACATGGAATGACTAATGACAATCTGGAATACCAATAACAGGGTTGCCAGAGGGTTGTTAGTGTGAGAAAATAGTATTTTTTTATATTTTGGCATTGATCTTTTATGAAGTTCTCAGGAGACCCCAGCCCCCTAGAGCCCCCCTTGTTTTTTCTAGGCACACAGAGAATCATTGTGTACAGTAAATCCTTTGTATAGCTATATTGCCATGAGACACGAGATCTGGTCTCTTCGTCAGACTTTAGCTGTATCCCGATACAGATGGATACGCCATCAAATTTTTCAAATTGATAACGCGAAATCGCATAGTAATTTTTCAAGGTTCACCCCTTGTGCAGGTGTTTTGTGTGGGCTGGGTTTTTTATGAAGCTGAGCTGAAGATCATATTAATCTGCTTACAAAATTCATGAATTATTCAAGTTAAGGCAAGAATATCTGCTCTGTTGAATTTCAGACAACAGTGAATTCAATTTTATGGCTTTTCTTTGGTGTATACTTTTGAAGCAAAAGCGAAACAAACACAGCAGGGCTACTGCTTCTTTTTCAATCAATGTTCCAAAGAGAAAACCGCATTTAACAATGAAAGTAAATGTTGTCTATATGACGCAGTTCTCTTTTCGCGTCTGTTTTCATACTTGCGGATGTCGCTCAACCGTCTTATTTGATGTCTTTGAAATTGAGCTTTTCAAACGCATTTTGTATCAGCTTTTAATATCTCTATGACGTCATACCATTGTGCTGAAACGTGTTCAGACTGATAACTTTTGACTTATCTCCGTCAGATGCCCGTGAGATCTGTGTTATTTTTGACTAAACTCTTTTTTTAACTGGGCTTTTTGGTTTTTTATTGTCGGGCATGAGTCGATTTAGAAGGTGCTGTGGCGTCGTGAGGTAATCCAGCTGACTCGTGGTGTCAGAAGCTCAGTGTGGTCAGGGTTCGAGCCCAGCCACGGTAGCGTCACGGCCAGGGTCGAGGTCTCGATTAGTTAACCTACTACTGAGATCCTAGCGACTGGCGCTTAAACACCATTTCACCTTCACCTTCACCTATCAGAAAGAGTAAACATTATCATAATAATAATACTCATTAACATCATCACCATCATCATCTTCATCGTCATTTTTATCATAATTACCGAAATACCATCATCTTGATTATCATCAACATCACCATCATTACCACCATCATTATTATCAACCCTATCATCATGATCATGACCATCATCGTTGTCGTTATCCAACAGCCCTATCAACATCTCAATCATCATCATCACCACCATCACCATCATCATCATCATCGCTATCATAATATTTATCCTTCATCTTTATCGGCACAGAATAATTAGCTTCGAGCGACAAAGATGCCGGCCATATTTTCAACGGAACTCGAAATGAGCTCCAAACCCCCATAAAGCGAGTGCACAATAACAGCAGACAGTGCGCCATACTGAAACGTCCACATAAAGCCTGTCTCACAGGTTGAATTTCCAGTCATAACCAGTCAAATGGCATATGTGTCTTGATCATTATTAGCTAACAATAAGCTGCCCCGCAAGCAAGTTCCTTAGCAATTAGCTACCTTCTGCACCATGTTTCGGCTTCATTAACACAGAACAATGATCAAAACCCCAAGGGGAAGGGCCCTTTAACTTTCTGTTTTAGTAGATTGCGTGCAGGATGGGCCTAGATTGCAATTTTAAACTATCTTGAAATGATTCAGTGATCCATGATTGAACCAGTCTATGAATTGAACATAATCTTAGATGATCCTGGATGATTCTGGTCTTTTCTATTTTTAAGCCCACAGTTAAGTTTTTGGTGACGTCATTGCTATTTGTGATACATTTGCGATCTGTGATACAAATTTCGTTCTTTCAATTAGTTAAATTTGCATTAAAATCAGTTTGATATTAAAACTGCTAATCCTTGCTTCATCCTCTTAATTTAGCATGTTCAACCTTGTGTTTCTAAGAACGTCATCAGCCATTTATGTCATAATTTTTTTCCTTCCTGGGCTTTTGTGGCTGTGTTTCAAACGTCACTTTTTCTTATCGTGGCCTAACGTACTGTATAATCCAACAACCCACGCCCGAGTCCTTATCTTTTCCCGTGGGTGTTTTTCCTAACTCCTTGACATCTTTTTATATCAGAGCTGTTGTTGTTGTTTCATGTACTGTATATTTGCTGTCTGTCAAATGACAACCGATACCATCTTTTGCGGAATTGTCTATTTAGTTTCAAATGTACTCAGAAGCACCAAGTTTGTGTATTTATTCCGTCCGCGGGTTTTACTTTCATATTCGCCGATTTTTTTACGATTTTGTCAATCCCAGCCTTAGGTTGCTCTTAGATTGTTTGATTGATGTGCACAAAGCGACCTATGAGAAGTATTCGCGTCTGAATGGGTTCTAGGGGAATAAGGGTTTTGAAATATGAAAGTCCGATTCCAGATTTTTCTTGAAATTGGGTTTTCGTTTGGTTTCTGGGGCTACTTTCTTTACTGCCATCAATTACATACAATTACCCAGCAGCAACTTGGCACTAGTGGTCTTGAACGACCATATGAGAAATAGGTTTACCTTAATAATTATTTACAAGTGATAACCCTTTGATATCAAGTGAAGTTAATTTTTAATTTTGTTTGCAGTCAGTCTGGATGTGATCCCAGTTGGAGCAGATCTTGTAAAAATCTGGGGAGTTGAAGCAGAACTGTTTCTCATGATCGACGATGCTGGATTGCTCAGAGCAACAGTAAGTCTCTTTTCATCTTCACCTTTTTTACTGGCCCGGGTTTAAGCGTAATGACATTCCTTTTTACCCAATGCTTGATGCTTCCTACAGCATTATTCCCATTAAAATCGGTCAAACGAACAGCGCACACTATGTAGGTATTGTATGCAGTATTCAAATCAGAATTAATTTGCATCCAATGAAAATTTAGAATGCTTATTACTTGAAATATATGTTAGTGGTATATATTAATATATAAAAAAAGAGAATGAAAATGGAAATGAAAATGGTCTATATGTGCTATTCATGATAAAAACATATAATACCATTTGTTGAAAATCTATCCTTTTCCTAGTCCCCCTAGTGTTCACCATTCATGACAAATACCGATATATAAACATGTTTGGTGCTGAAGAAGGCTCAAAATAGCAGAGGCACGAAAAATTCAAATAGAAGAACAGCCGTTGGCTCTGTGACTTGGAGAGTTACTCGGCGATTTCAGTGAGCTCTATAGCTCTGTGGAAACGTCGTTGGCTCTCTGGTAATGTAGTCCAGGTTCAAATCTCATCTAATGTGGTATGCCACTTGTGAAAATATCTAGTTGTAGCTACATAAGTGTATATATATGTATGTATATACTTAGCTATATAACTTTGCAGTCGTGTATAGTCGTACATAACTGTAGACAATGCCTGTTATTACCATATGTTGGGACATGACGCACGCAGATTTTGAGGATCAGTCTCAAATGAAGCGGTCAGAAATTTGAGATTGATTTTTAGTATGACGTTTAATTAATAATTTTCTTATCTTTTTAGGATGTCGACAGCCCTGAATGCGTGTTTGAAGAAACAATGACAGAAGACTTCTGCACAGTTTATTACAGTGCAATGTATTCTCACAAACAATGGTGTGTAGGACTTAAAACGAGGCCACTGAGTACGTTTAGTGGAGCGTTTAGAAGAAACAAATTGTCATTACGAGACTGTTCATTCCTTGCTGAAATTGTAAATAGAAGATCATCGACATCATCATCACAATCGTGTAGCAGCGATGGAAAAATGGCAATTTAATTTAATGCAAACATATTATTGGTTTTGTTTAATGGGATATTTCCCATCAGAGATAGCAGTATGTAACGATACTGTTAGCAATATTGTTACAGTATGTCAATACTGTATCTTGTTGGTAAATCACTCAAGTGAGATGGTCTTATCGTTTAATGCCATGTGGAGAACAAGTTCAATAACCAATGACTTTTCAACACTGCAGTCAAGGACAAAACAGATCAGAAAACAAATCAAGACATCATTGCTAAAAACAAGAATCAACCATCAATCAATCGCATTTTTTAAGCGAGCAGGATTCGCTTGACAGACATCATTGCATGTATGAAGATAAATGAGTTAAAAGCTTTTCTTCTTTCGGCAGTTTAAGTACAAGAGTAAGATAATATAATCCGAAAAGCTTTTACTTTTTATTTATATATTATGTTTAAACAATTTGAATAGAGCGAACAAGTTGTACCTAACTGATCAACATAAGCATTTCTCTGCATATTTTGCAATGTCTTGGTTTGCCTTTGCTAACTTCGATAGTGTAACCTCGTTTTTGTCATCAGACCCATTTTTTCTCTGCTTACAACCAATGTCCATGGATTGAGGAAAAACTACTCGTACCTTTCATTATAGGCCAATTGACAGATGTCCTCAGATTAAACGAGAGAAATTTTTGGTTATGATATTGAACTATTGATACGTTGAGTTGTTTATTAACAGTAAAAATCCCATAGAGTCTTTTAATTTCTATTTATCTTCAATGTATGAGAGCACATTTTGATGTGTAACTATGTTTCCGATTTCCCCTGAAAAATACACGTATATCGTTTTGAACGGTTATTTTTTCTCCCTGTTCCTTCATTCATTTGAACATTTGAGGTATGATGATGAAATAGGCTCTATTTTTATCCATTGATCTCACCTTGAACTTCGCTCTCAAATTTTGCTAGCTACAGTTAATGTTATACAGTTTAGAAATTTCGTTTGTTCGTAGCGTAATAGATATCAATTGATAAAATTAAATTACACTTAAATTATTACCTCTGTATATATGTTTTAAAGTAGGAGCTCTTGTGTTGTCATTTGAGTTGAGTTCTCTGTATCTGTACATTGTTTTATTTGGCTCTCACTTACTAATGAGGGTAAGCGCCAAGGGGTTATTGGGTGCTGAATCTGAGTTTTACTTTTTTGTTTTTAAAATTGCAAGAAAAAGCGGAAAGATTTTTGGACTTAACTTAAAAGCTTTTTCGTCTGACATTCCTCAGAGTATAAACGTCAGAAACAGACCGAAACATTTGAAAAAGGCGGAATTTATACCCGGAACATAAAGGCGGAATATATTTATTTGTTTTTCATCGCGTTATCGAGATTTTCTGTACGTTCCCGCTAGGCATAAGGTTTCGCCCGAAAAGTTTTTACCATATACAAAGTTCTCGCCTGAAAATTTTTCATACACGCGATTAGCTCATTGCAAAAATGTATCCGGCGCAAAAGACACATGAAACAGCAGGTGGAAGAAAGCAAAGCTAACGTTGTATATGTATACTGTATGTTGCTGATTGGCGTAATGACTCAACGAAAAACATGAGCCTTTGCTTCTATACATATGTTTCTTTCGCTGCCTTCACCAAGTGATGAGCTTGCCTTTTGTATCCCATTGAGAATCTGAGCACTTTTTCTAACAGGAGCACGTTTGTAACGCACTCGCGGCTGGAAATCCCCAAAAAGTTAAGGGAATTTCAAGGGACTACGGAAACTCGGATAAAAAACCGTGAATACTTTTTTTAAGAACAAGATGGTTCCTTTCAATTAACTAACATCAATCAATGTGGGTGCCGTGTCAGAGTCTAACGTTGGCGACAACATTCTTCTCCAGCCTCCTTTCACAGTTCCTGATGATATCCATTGGTCTCATCCCGGTCACTCGCTCCAGCCAATCCAAATACGTCATGCCTTGCTTGCCACTTGCTCTACACACCTCTATTTTTCCAGTGATAGCTAGATGTTCCAATTGCCGCTTTCTCAACACATGTCCGAAGAAGCATGTCTGGCGTTGTATGATCACTCTGATCAGCTCCCTTGTTGTTCCAGCTTGTTGAAGAACATCCTCGTTTCTGACTCTGTCTCTCCATGATATCCGCAGCATATCACGGACAAACCACATCTCTGCCGATTCCAATCTTGACTGCATACTTTTGCTAATGGTCCATGTTTTGCAGCCATAAAGCAAAACAGACCATATGTAGCATTTCAGTATCCAAAGGCGGGTCACTAAGTTGATGTTACGTGATGCATGCACCCTTCTCATTTGTCCATATATAGACTTTGCAATACAAGTCCGTCTTTTGATATCATTATCGCTCTTTCCATCTGATATTAGCATACTTCCCAAATATTGGAACTGGGTGACCTGTTCTAAGGTTTCATCGTCAACCTTAATGTTACAGGTTGGAAAATCAGTTTTCTTAGAGAGCACCATGACAAATGACTTCTTTTGGTTGATGGGTAATCCTTTTGATCGCTTTCTTCAACTACTGAATCTACGATCTCCTGCAATTTCTCTTCGGAATCCGCTAAAAGTGCGGTGTCGTCGGCATAGCGCAGGTTGTTGATATTTACGCCTCCAATCCTGATGCCATCTTTATTCATTATGTATCAATTCTGTATACAGCGAGAAGAGATCCGGCGAAAGGATACAACCCTGTCTCACACACCGTTGAATGCTCACATACTCACTCAACACGCCGTCAATTCGGACTGTCGCCTGCTGGTCCCAGTAAAGATTCTTTACAAGCTCAATCTCCTGTCCGTCAATGTCAAGCGCCTCCAACATTTCAATCAGTGGTTCACGACGTGCCTTGTCGAATGCTTTCGTGTAGTCGATGTAACACACATACAGGTCACGTTGCATTGACCGCTCAGAGATCATCCGCAGCACAAAGATGGCGTTTCGTGTTCCTTTATCCGGTCTAAAGCCGTACTGCTCTTCCGCGATTTCTCCAGTTGTTCTTCCACGCAGCCGATGCGGAATGATTCTCATAACCAACTTTGTCAGATGGCTCATCAAACTGAGTGTTATGAAGATTGACTTGGACATCTCTTCTGGAAACCGGCTTTCTGCAAAAATTCTGTCCGCAAACTTATTTATCTTTATATATAACAAAAATGCGTAAAAATGAAACAGAATCAAAGTCAATAAAAACTTTCTCCTTATGTGCAACATATATTATTATTATTTCTATCTAGTCTTTAAGCAGAAAAAGACACAAAAAGAAGTATTTACAACATAATAGTATGTTAAAACTACATCCTTTTCTTCCTGATCAATTTCAGTTATCAAATTATGAGTACAAGTATACAATTGTTGAAAAACGCCTTAATGATATGAATGTCTTCTATAACTTTTGTCACTAAAAATGACATGCCTTAGGTCAATGAAGTATTTAATCAAACATAATCAGGATGGAAAAACATCTTCAATTAAACCAAACTTTAAATATTTTTCTCTCTAATTTTCACCATCTCATTAAGCTGGATGGTAATATAAAAATACATCTGTTAACAGCAATTTTGTTATGCATGAAAACTTCAACCCATAGAGATGGTAATGTTAGGTTAGTACAAACTTGTTTTCTTCATTATCCTAAGGAACTCTGCCTCATTTATTTCCCCATCATTATCTCTATCAGCTTCATCTATCATTTCCTACAATAAGAAAAAATAGCAACGCTGTAGCAATGTCCGAAGGACGCTGATGATTATGATAATAATGATGAAGATAATGTTAATTATGACGAAGATGACGAAGAAGAAGACAACGATGATGAGAATGATGATTATGTTGGTGATGATGATGATGATGACGATGATGATGATGATGACGATGATGATGATGATGACTTTGAAGAGGATGATAATGACCATAATGATCATGCTAGAGACGATCATGATGATGAAGAAGCCAACGATGATGAGAATGATGATTATGTTGGTGATGATGATGATGATGATGATGATGATGATGACTTTGAAGAGGATGATAATGACCATAATGATCATGCTAGAGACGATCATGATGATGATTATGATGCTCGACGACGACGACAACGATGATGATGATCACGTTGAAGACGAAAATGATGATCATGTTGAAGACAATGATTGGTGATTGTGATGATGATGGTGATGATGATAATGATCCATTATGATGATGATGCGATTGTTGACAATGTGATCAGATGAATCTTTCCTGGAGGAATCCTAAAACTTTGAATCGAAAATAGAAAACCTCTAGTAACGTATATGTACTAATAAATTTGAGCTCATAGGTTAAACTGTGTAACAAATAACTCCCTTCAGTGCACCGAAACCTGTAATCTTCGCTACAAATGATGAATTTAATTCTAGAATCTCCAAAGGCTATCATACTATGCAGATGACTATATTCGATAATTAGTAGCACATTAGTAGAATTGGTTGCCAACTTTGAACCATTTATTTTCAGATGATTTTCGAAGCCGCAAACTGTTTTGAAAAAATTTCTTCTGTGTAACTTGGCAACAATTTCTACTGCGCCACAATCTCCTCCTCTTTTCACACGAAAGTACCTTGCATGTAATAGGACTTCTAGAAACCTCTTAGAATAACAACCCAATCAAAAATTGTATGAAAGTATTTCAAATAAAAAATAAAATCAAATTAGATTTGAGCAACATTTTGCAATATTGTAGTCAAACTTTTTTTTGAAACCCGACCGAGCCGGCTTTTTGGGAGAAAATCTTGGTGTCAAATTTTAGTTTCCTGCATCGTGGATCGAGCTCACAACCCTTAGCGCCAGAAACAAGCGCATTATTCCACTGCGCTACACTAACAGTTGATACTAATTGATGTTTTTGGCAAGCAATTGCATTTTGTTAATTATGCCCACTAACGACAACACTTATCGGCGATGTCAAAGTTTAATTCCTATCATTTGTGGTTTATCTTTTGTTACGCGGTTTGGCAGGAAAAAGCGTCTATATGCCTGCCTACCTATGCGTACATGCGTTCCACGACACCCTCTTAATATGTCCTTCGGACATAAAAATCATACTAAGGCTTAGACTTATTACTTGAGTCCCAGTTATCGCTCATCAGACCGAGACTAATACCAAACCGAGGTCGCTCAAACTGGGACTCATAATATTACGGCATTTTTTCTGGACTGGCCCGCGCCAAAAAGTTGGCGCGCATTGAAACGAGGCTGGTTCATTGTATCCTCACAGCAAAAAACATACGAGCCCTTTTCGGCAGCCGTTTTAGTACTAAATCATGCAAAAAGTTTTGAACGAATATCAAAAAAGCTGGGTTGGTAAGAGCTTTCTGCAAAACAAACAGTAAGTTAAATTTTAAGACATAGAAACATTGTTTTTCACGGCGTTTTAGACCCAGTAGATTTAGGCCATTGCAACCACTTACCATTGACATCACTGTAACCATGGTAATATGAGAACGAGGCAGAAAACGTAAGTCCAGAAAGATAACCGTTCGATTATGAGTCGTAGTTTGAGCGTCCTAGCATTCAAGCATTCGTTTCAATAGCGATAACTACGACTCAGGTAATCAGTCTAACTAAGGCTCTTATCAAGCTACTTCGTCCTACGCTGGCCACTAGTTGGAATAGTACGTATAAATGTATACGTATAATGCCTCTTTTCAATAATCCCCCTCAGAAATCTTCAAAGTATCAAGTACCCCCAAGGGCGCTTTATAAAGTTTTTAAGGTATGACATGTACCGGAAAAGTGTAAAGCTGAATGAATGTAAACTCATTTACTGTAAACCATTTGAAAAAATCTAAAGATGAGAAATCACTTTTTACCTGTAATTCTTCATCTGTTAGGTTTTCGCCAAGCTCCTTTGCCACCCTTTTCAAATTCTTAAAGGAGATTTTACCCTGAAAATAAAATATAATCTTCCAATCAAGCATTACGTTTTAATCAGACAAAATAGAAGCAAAGAACTAAAATATTAGAGTTAAAAAAAAATTAGAAATTAGAACTTAAAAATTGTGGTAAGCCAATTGTGTTACAGAGAATGACAGAAAACACAGCTACAAGCAAAGCAATGGACAAGCAAACCTATCACTTACAGTATTATCATCATCAAATAAACGAAAAGCTTTTAGAATTTCTTCTTTTGAGTCCTTTTCACTCTGCGGAAAAATAAGTTGGAAAAATAGTTATCTCAGCTAGCAGCCTTTGCGTTGTGTATAAATTGAAAATTGCAACAAAAAGCATTAGTATGATAAGCTAGAAACAGATCAAAATAATTGTCTACCACAGAGCGATATATTGATCAAAATGTACCAGAAATATGAAGCTGTATTTGCACAATGTTCTAAACATTAATCAGGATACAGCGAGACAAACATTCGAAATTTTTTTGAAGGGTTCAAGTTAGATAACGGGCTTTTCGGTTTTGATACAATAGACGGACACCAAAACCCTTACCGGAACAATGACTTCGTTCTGCCACTAAGTCTTTGCTGCAATTGTTTGCACAGTTGTGCAAATTCATGCTTGAGCGTAGTTAGTAGTTTGGGGTTACGACCTGCAGGTAGTTGTTTTCTTTAACGAAAAGATTTTGATGGATAATTTATGAAACATGCTGTTTTAAGGTACATCTATCTCCTCATCCTTGGGAGTTTGACGCACGAACCTGACATCAAAGCGGAACGAAAATTCATTTCCAAATTGTTTTGTGGCAGTAACGCAATCCTTTTAATGGATTTGGTGTTGAAGAAACAGACGGTGAACAATTCTGGTTTGCAAGTCTCTAATTTTGACATGTTGATAGATGTCCCGTGAAACAGAAACAAAATATTAACAGGAAGTGCGACTTAGAGCGTGTAGTGAAAGTTAACATAATAACTTTATAATTCTGGCTAATTACTTTTCTGACTCACATTACGTAAAATAAGAATATCTGGAACAACTAAGAAGAAGGATGGGGATTTTTGAGAGACTGACGACACACTGACTGGTGGCTATCTTGACTTAAAATTTCAAATCAAGAAGAGCCTTGGCTATCCCCGGGGGCTATCAAACGCATTTTAAGTCAACAGGGTAACTTGCGGACCGACGTTTTTATCAGCCGATAAAAAATTTGGATTGATCACCTGGCTGTGTCCTGAAAGCGAAATGATGTTCAAAGAAAATATTGCTATTTTCTTTGAACATCATTCCTTATTGGTACATTTAGATCCATCTTTCGCTTTATATCACAATTTCTGATTTTCTCATTTGAGAAATAAACAGACATATCAAAGAATAATTAACTGAAGAAATAAATATTGGTGAGTGATAATGATTAAGATACTGGAAGACAGCTCAGTCCGGTTTCTTTTGAATTCTATTCGCTATGCAGAGATTGTTATACAGGTTAACTACTAAACAGACTGCTGGAAGAATATTCAGTTCTTTTTCTTTGAATTTTTGAAGAACGTAAAAAATTAGAAACACATATTCACTTGATTATAGTATACGATTCTCAGGTCTTACACCCGAAAATTGGCTGGCATCAGCTATCTTATTTACGACTACCGAACATTGCAGAGTGGCAAACACCAAAGAATGGAAGCCTTCCTTTTGTATCGAAAAATACTGGAATTTTGCGGAAAAGACGTCAAACTACCTTTGCGCTCAATAATTTTGTTGGCTAGGGAGATCATTTTAGCTTGTTTCAAATGATGGGAAATATAGAGAAGATCGAAAGAAGATAAGGACAAGTGGTAAGGATTAAATCATGTGACATGACTTTGACACGACATGTCAATAGAAATTCAAAGGAAAACTTGAAATAGAAGCTTTTCTACAGGAGATCGGTGGAAAAGCATAAGCATTACACGAAACAACGAAGACAGAGCCGCCAAATTAGAAATTATGCGGTTCAAAGAAACACAAGAAGAGGTAAAGATAATCTTCCGACAAAGAATCGAAGCAAATATCCGTGCTGGTTGGGAAGAGCAAATAAGTTCTAAATCTGAATGTCGAGAACAAAGTGAAGCTTTAAACGCAAAAGTACAGCCACATCAGAGTTCAGAGGAAATCTCGGAACTGAGAAAAAGGTATAAGAGCCGTCTTTGTGTTCGTAGCTTAGATGATGATGCATGGCACTGTTGTGGATTCCAACCGGATCTGCATCAAAAGTGAAACATAATGCATGACCATCAACAATCAACATTCAACAAAATAACTACGTTGACAGTATTGTTAGCTATTGTACAAAGGCATTAACAGAAGAGAAACATCTTAACTAACACCTTTATACAACAACATTTAAGCAAATCATGTAACTTCAAACTCATAAAAAAATAAAATGCAAAAATGACAACAGAGAGAGTCGACGATAATACGGACTTATGGAAATGACAGTGTATCAGAACAGAACAACGAAACAAAGAGACAGGGTAAGGACATAGGGAAAAGAAACAGGTAATATTATTACCCAGCAATGATGGAAGGTAGGGGTACACAGATAATCAAAGAAGGCCAAAAATGGAAGCAACCATAATATGATTATGCCATTTGTTTTTGTTGGATCAGAACCGTTCTAATAAAGACAGAGACGAAAGTGGAAGCTTTTGCGTTGTTAACTTAAGCAATAACCGAACTGGTTGCAGCGTTCCAATTTGAACAATGCTATGAAATCTCGTGCAAATACTTTTGAGCAAAACCATAAACCAATAGAAAAAAAAGAAATAGCCGGTAGAGATATTAACCTAATCTTGGCACAAAACGGTGACCTTAAGTAGCACTAACAACAGAAAAATGGTGTATCGAAAGAGAAAACCATTTGATAAATGTATTTTTATAAAATTCTTACAGCTTTGAGACAGCAAGATGGGGGTAGCATTCTTTCAGTCTATTGGTTTTCACAAGAAATGAATTAAAGTACGAAGAGTAGCTAGCAACATGTACATACCATTTTTGCTGTCATCATTTGTAAGAATTCATTAAAGTCGATAGTTCCTGACCCATCTTTATCAATATCAGCTATCATCTTTTTAATTTCTTCCTTTTTCGGTTCAAATCCAAGTGCTCTCATCGCCACCTGTTGAATTTGAAATTCATCATCAATTTACAAACGCTTCTTTAAGGGAAGGAACTTTGGCGGGAAAAAACTTTGGCGTAGCGAGAAAAACGCGAAATGCTTCATTAATGTAACTAATCTGTAACTTGCTTTGAGTTGAAGAAGCATGTAGCAAACAAAGCTGTTCTTTGATATTAGTCTCTCAAATTAATGTCGTGAAAATCGCAAGGCGTTTTCAATCATTGTAAACCTGAAATAATATCTAGAAGCTTGAAAAGATCCAGAAAGAGGGGACTGATTGAGTCTGCCGAGATACCTTCCACACGGGCCTTTCCCTCACTTTGTGCGAGCTGTTATCCCTTCTTTCTCGCGTGCATTCGTGCTCTCTGTAGTCATAGGCCCCGCTAGGCCTTTGTACCCTCATTAATCACGTGCCTTTGAACCCTCGTGCTTTTTGTCTCGAGTATACTCATTTATAGTTTACTCTCAGTAACTATGTGCCTTCATGTGTTTAGGTCTTCATGCCTTTTTAGTGTACTCATTTGTGCGTACCCTTGTGCAAAGTTGACAAGGGTACGACTGGCACTTTTAGGCCATAAATAGGGCAAGACTTTGAGACAAGTTACAGCTACTGATTTTACATGAAGCTGGGGACCAAAACGAACTTTTCAATCATCGATAATAGGGGGCTCGTGATCCGCTTTGGCAAGTCTTTCAAAAGCAAACAACTGTATTATAGCATCTACGCTGACATTTCATAAGTTCGAAGCAACGAAAAATGCTTGAGAAATGCTAATGGATAAAATGAATCACGTCACATTGAGTAGATTCCATCAAAGATTCCATTTCGCCAAAAGACATTAAAGCACAACTTCAATCTTGGTCAAATTTCCTGAGACCAGAAGTAAAACTAGCCACATCGTCTTTTCATACTTTCTTCTTCCCCAAGTCAATGTGGTTATTAATTTGAAAGTTTCAAAATGTGACTTTGTCAATGTCATATCAAAAAACACAACATTGACTGGGGGGATGGGGGTTCTGGTGAAAAAACTGATCGCGTAGAGTAATGGATTTGATTTTGGTTACAAATAGTCCTCAGTCTCAGTTAATTTTGACCACGATTGTTGACAAAAGATGCAAAAGGGGGCGCACTCACAATTTCACCCTTATGTACCAGATTTTTTATGACTTTGTGGAAATATTATTATCAGTCATATGATTTGAAATAACATGCAAGGCTAAGTGAAGGCATCAATAAAATTGAAAAATCAATTACAAAATTGGAGATTATTCATCAAGGAAGAAACTTGAGGATTCCAAAATGCTTTGGATATCGAGGCACTCTGCAAGCAGCAAATAATTTATTCCTAATCAAACAAATTTGTAAAAATAAATAGAAAAATAGAACGAATGATACCTTGAGCTCTTTTGCATCAATTGTGCCTGAACCATCGGTATCGAATAGATCAAATGCTTCACGTATTTCTTGCTTCTGTTCTTCGGTAAGTTCTGGTCTTGGTCCTAGCAATAGTAACAAAATATACTTGTATCAGAATTTGAATTTTTATTTCACGTCCACATTTAATTGTTATTATTATATTTGCCCACAATATTAATGAAATTAAAAAATAAGACATGATCATATAAATAAAGCAAAAAGCGAAGGAAAAGTTAAAACAAGGGTTTGTCAGGTAATTATGATTTGTATTCTTAATAATTGTTGCAGATATAATACGCTTATTGCATTGGTAACCTTTCTCATTAGCATTTTGCTTGATACTTCTTTGACTTTTAAAATGGTGCAGAATGTCACGTTTTTCTACAGCAGATAAACCCGAATACCTCTTCATTATGGGTTTCAAATTCACTCGGTTAGAATTAGGAGAACGCTATACTCAATTGTATTCAACTTATTATCGGCTACCTGTTCCCAATTGATTTTGAGGTGATAAGTTTATTTCAGTAAAAGCAAAAACAGCTACATTTTCAAAGCTAAGCTGAGAATATCTGCCAGTTGTGTTGGTAAAAGTGAGAATGACCGGTAAGAATCGGTGGTAGGAAAAGATTTCAAGTTGAAAACAAAAGCGAAAATATCACATGGTCTGGTCGTTAGCTATAGCAAGGTGTTTTTTTGCTAATTGCTATAACACCTTAATAACTAAATGAACATATCATAAAAAATTGCAGCCATTAATAATAAAAACAAACAAACAATATATCATGTATAATATATGATTCACGAAGCTTTTCGTTCATGTAGAACACCCTCAGGTGTAAATCCCATTGGTGTCAATTTCATGTACACCTGAGGATGTTCTACATGAACGAAAAATTACAGATATGTAATCATCAAAATTACAGAAAAATTACAGATATGTAATCATCACAAACATTATCGACTATAATAATCAAAATGACACATAATCAATGGACAACAAAATAACAACAAAATAAATTTTGATGATAAATCATGGAAAGAAACGATAATTAATACAGAATAAAATGGTTACCTTTTTGTTGACCTTTTATACTTTTCTGTTTAATCAATTTAAATTCAAACCTTCGTTGAGATGTTGTGTTATTCATTACTAGCTATCTTTTTATAAATTAACGGCAGAACGTTCAAGTGCTTTGAAACGTTACAAATGGAAGGAACCGTGTTACGGTAACAAATATAGCTTTATCGTAAAAGAGAGTTTAATCTGTTTAAGACTTTTTATAAAACATTAGCCCAGAGAAAACAAAAAGCAAGATATACCAACTAATTAATATTTACATTTTGAAAACAAAACCATTTCAGCAGGTACTCAAGCATTATTTTGTTCTTGAAATGTGGGAAAGAGCCGAAAAAATCAGGAGACAACTAAAAACAAGTTCATTAGAAAACTCTGTGTTGTTTCAGAGAAATGGCTTTTTGGTTCTACTTCTGTACCAAATAGACCGCCAGTTTGGCTTCAAAACGAGATGTGTGATATTTCAAAATAAGAAAACCGCATTGTTGACTACTGAACTAAACACAAACAGACATGATATAAATAGCACAGAATCTTTCATAGCACATTTTCGTTAAAAATAGCGGAGCAAAAATAGGTTCTTAAATAATAGACTCTTTTTTTAAAAAGAAACTCTTTATCGGTTAAGAAACTTTCAGTACTCTATCCAAAATGCTAAGAAACTTGCAGGTCTCAAATATGTTTAGAATTAGAAATATAGCATCGAGAAACGAACGTTTGTTACACGTGAAGTTTCTATTTTTACAAAAAACAGCTCATGTAAACGTGAATTGCATTGTTTCTTCTATTTCTCAAATTCAAGTGTCAATTACCTGTTTTGGCACAAAAAATTTTGATCCTTAAGAAACTGTCAGTACCAAACTCTGCAAAAGTTACGAAACTTTGGGTACTGAAAAAATTCCTTAGTTTCTAATAAAAAGAGAGTGTAATTAATAATGAAAACATTGTTTTTCTTACGGAAGACAGTGTACTCCAAAACTTAATCGATGTACCATTTTCCAATAGTTTTATTTTGAAAGGAGAATAACGTATACACTAAACTATATAGTTAGTTACTTTTAATTTAGTAGAGTCTACGATTTAAGCAACCCAGCAAGAGGGGCTGTGCATGTAATGACTTCTGCAACAAATAAACTGTTTTGAGATTTACAGTCCGTATGTATGTATCAATATTTTCGCACGATGCCCTATTAGCTTCTACCAAATTCACATAATTGAATATATAATAATAATTTGCATAATTTATTATATATACATTTATAAAATACATTTATAAATTTATTATAAATACATTTATAAAAAGTATGATAATCAAAACCTAAAAGCTACTCTTCCTAGGGGTCGGGCTTTTTCTGTCACTAAGGTAGACGAGTGCATCCAGACCCAAAGGCCCCGCACGATCCCACGACGAGGCGACATCCCAAAAGCCCGATGTCTACGGATCGTCATGCACGCGGTCCAAAGCAGACCAAATGAGGACTTACAGAGATACACCCCCTAGAAAACTGCGAGGCTAAAGGGATCCAGCGCACTCATCCAGCTCAGCTCCTGAGAAATTGTTTCACTTCTTTTATGAAGCAATTCAGAGAGTGTAAGTCTCCGTATTGTCGTGGGTCAGCTTTGTCAGCAATGTTAAAGACGTTAGTCCGAAAAAGGCCTCGACTGGCTTTTGTACAAGGGTTTGCTTTTTCTTGGGCTGCTGCCTCCGAATTCTTATTAATTAATATTTAATATTAATTAACATGTTCAGTTAGGGCGCTATGGGAAATGCAGCCGGAAAAATCAGCGGGCAATGCGAACAATAGAATAAGCGGATTGGCTTGCAGATGACAAATCAACTGGATGGACCTCTAGCCCCCTCAAGTAATTTGAAGAGGTCCAACCAGTTGATTTGTGATCTGCAAGCCAATCCCCTTTTTTAAAACCATTCTTAGCATTGCCCGCTGATTTTTCCAGTTGACCCCTTATTTTTGCCCCGTAGCTACTGGACTATTTAATTCACGTTTGAACTAAATTTCTGATCATCGTTTCATACGTCTTTCAAAACTTGGTTGCCATGGCGACAGAATAACTAAAGATTGAAAAAAGACGAAGAACATATTTTGTTAACATGAATGCCATACGCACTGCTTGAAGAATTTGCTTTGACTTGATTGCTTGATATAATAAATAATTTAAATAGAGAAGAACAAGTTGATGCGGTACAGAACAATCAACAAATGATTCAAGAAACACTTGTTTGTTAATTTGTAGTAGCAGAGTAACACAAGTAACAATAAAAAGTAACACCAGTAACAATTTGAGGTCTAGCAGTGACAACCAATTCAATGCTTTTAAATAGTGACAGATTCATGTTTTACGGCTTAATGAATGTATTTGCCAGGTCACAGAAATGTGGGCTTATCAAATCAGTACATTATCAGGAACTATCGGAAACCAGTAGAAGTGTTCGAATCATAAAGAAAAGATAAAATGCAGAAGCCTTGTCATTTTGAATATGACCAAGGCAGGATTCATATGACCAAGATCAATGTCAGGTCACTTTGTGCAACCTACTGTAATGTGTTCATGCATAGACTACTTGTGACAAATGCGTCCCTTTATCCATTTGAGCCAATGATTATCAATGAAAATACATAATGATGCAATACAATGTCATTACATGTTGACGTGCTTTGAAATGACTGTTTGTTTTTTTATACAAAACTGTGCCATTTAGACGCCTTATTTGTTATCTGCTTAGAACTCAGAGGTTTAGCAAGAAACTAAGAAGAATGCCAGATTTTTGTATCAGCCCTGGAGGCAATATTTTAATTTTTGTCAATTTAGCTAAAAAATGTTTTTCAAAAACAAGGAAAAAAGGAAGAGAAAAATTTTGTCATTTTTCGCCGTTTTAGCTGGGATTTTGGCAAATTTCTCAAAAGAGGCACAGATGGTTGTGCAGTACAGTACAGCGGTGGTTGTGCAGTACAGCGGTGATTGTGCAGTACAGCGGTGGTTGTGCAGTACAGGGGCGGTTGTGCAGTACAGCATTGGTTGCGCAGTACAGCGGTGGTTGTGCAGTACAGCGGAGGGATATAATCAGTAAGGCGGAGGGATACCATGAGTACAGCGGTGGATGTTCAGTACAGTGGTGGAGTATATCACACCGCTGTGCTGTATAACCACTACTGTACTGCACAACCACCACTGTACTGCAAATACGTTATCCGGGTGATAATGATTTAAATGAAAGTGACAAAAATTCGGGAAAGGCCGATTGAGCAAGAACAGTGAAGACACAAGACATCATTTCTTTCAGGTTAGAACATTAAATAAATAATAAGGACAAGACAAGAGAAGTGTTTTACAATTGACTGATAAGCTGGATAAATATCCTTCATTTTTGTTTGAAAACACCTCAAAATTAAAAATTGCACAAAGGAAGAATTCACCACGATCCTTTCCGTAAAATAACTAAGAAAATGAGTTCGAAATATCGAGAAATATGGAATCAGTTACTCTCATGTTCACATCAAATGAATATCACAGCACGGTAATGCGAATGGTTTCCAACAACAATTGTAAACGGGCGAAAACTGTAACGAATTCATCAATTTGTGAAGACGCTTATTTGAATAACAAAAAATAATGCGAAATGAATTATGACTTAAGAATTAAAAATTGTGAAGCCTTCTAAGAACCTAACTGATATCAACATTGATAATGAAGGTTCTTTGCTTGTGAGATTGTCAAAGAGCTACATACAGGTCATATCAAATCTCTACTGATGCTCTAGGAGATGCTGCTTTTCTTATCAGTAAAGCTTTTGTTATTTTATCATAGCATAGCATGGTTGATTTCATTAACATAAGGCTTATAAAATGATGTCATGTCAAAATCATACCCTTCCGAGTGGTGCTTTTTCTTTCAAGCTGCTTTATTTTAACACTATCTTGAGAAGAACATCCGATGCCCATGGAAACTATTACGATCGTTTAGCTTTTCATATTACTTTCTTCATTAGATAATTACGAATTTAAACGTAAAATTAAGTAATATTCCATTTAGAGTTTCACAATTTTAGACACTGACTCAGTTAGACAGTGTGAACATAAGGCATCATTTTGAATAAAACTAGTGAAACTATCATTTGATGATTTGCCACCCGCAGTCTAAATGACTGTGCAGTATAATGAATTTTTAAACATGTGAATTAAAGAATGAACTATTGAACCACCAGCTTGACGGTGAGATGTCTTGGTTACGTCATAAATGCTTCTATGTGCAAAAAATTTAAACAAATATACAATTCATTCATGATATTGTTAAATTAGTTTGCAATTGCAAATGCCAAGGAGAGTAAATAGCAACTGAGATATCTGAAACGATTCATGTACAACGACCTGTTTTTATATCATTTTTCATTATTCCCAGTATCATAGACTTCACAGCGGCTAATCTACGGAATCATTTCAAATGATATTTGAATAAAGAATACAGATAGCAAAACAGGAAAAAAATTTTCGCATTTCTCAATGTAACTTCTAAAAAGGGAATTCAATTTCAGAAGGGAAAGTAGAAAAAACATATCCTAACAAAGATCAAAGTGTGAACCTGCGGGGAATATATTCATATTTGTAAAGAAAAGCATAGCTGATACGGGCAAAAGCAAAAACGAACAAAAACAAGTTTGATTTTCTAAATAAAGTTAAAACGAAAAGGGGGATCTTTGGGGGATCGTTTTTTAATATTTCAAGAACCAAGAAAACAACGCGTTAACTGTATCGCAACATATCGAGAAAATGCCGCACTAAGGTAGCAAGATTCACTCGAGTAAAAAATCGTTATTAAAGACTAGGGACCAGCTTCCTATCAAAGCTTTATAGTTTTTTGCAGCGTTAATTAAGGACTTGTGGGATGATTTTGAACTAAATTAAAAGAACGATCAAAAAACAGTTCCCCAAATCGATTAATTAAAGATATATTAGAAAAGGAAATCAATTGCAAGATAATAACCTGTTTTCTTTTTACCGGCTGCCTGGAGCGCTCCTTTTCTGTAGGAAGAAGCCTGAAATGAAATATTGAACAAATAATCAGTTTGCCTTAACATTCGTTCTGGAAGGAGTTTTATGTGGCTAACAGACGAAAGGAACTCGGAAAAAATATTGTGGCGAAAACAACTTGAACAAATCTGTTGGTACAAAACATTAACACCAGTCAACATCCAAAATTAATGAACAATATATAATGTCATTATGTCTGTATGTCATAAAGTTAGATCTTTTTATCAACGCATCCTTCAACGGATGCTTCAGTTCATGTGATATCTTTTATAAGCTTCAAAAACATCTGCTATCTTGTGTTTAATCCCACCGTGTCAGTGCTGCTTTAGAAATGGAACAAGGACTTGCTGCTTCATATCTGATAATTACGAAAAATTGTATCTTCATGTTCATAATTATTTTGAAACTATTTTAGAAATGTATTTTAGAGCGTAGGTGCCGTAAATGACAGAATTATCGCGCCCTGCCGAATAAACGCCCCGGGATATGATTTTTTTAATAAGCGCCTTTGCCCAAATAACCGCCCCCTAGAACAAAAAGGGGGCGGTTATTTCCTCATACAGTAACAGGAAGGGGCGCTTATTTGAAACTAGGGAAAATTGTAAACATACTAGGGGTAGTTATTATTTAAATGTATTTGAGGATTAAAAAAATTTTCGTCTCCTGAAAAAACTGTTCGAAGTTTGCATACGTAATACATTTTCCTTGTCATGAATGAAGATTTAACAAGCGCCCCTGCTTGAATAACTGCCCCTGCCGAATAAGCGCCCCTTCTAAAGACTGAAATTTTAAATAAGCGCCCGGGCGCTAATTCCGTTATTTACGGTATCTCAGATATGTCATCTGTAAAATTAGAAAGGACAAGGGGGATTGCAGAACAGATAATGTTACAATGTATCCAAATTCCATAATTTGCGTATGAAAAGGAAATCTTCTGCATTGTTGGTGGCTGTGGCTACAATGGGGAATTCTTACAGTTGTTCATTCAACCAGTTGCTAATTTTAGCTAAAGATATTGCCATTCACTGAGATAGTGTTGCCGTTCTTAGATTGACTGTCTTTTATCATCTTTTATCATAAAAGGAAGAATCTATCGTTGCTAGGTCAGGTCGCTAGATACACCTTAAGGTGTATGCAAGGTGGAAATGAATGAACGAATGATGATGCGATACGATTCAAATTTCCTTGGTAACGAAATCGGAGAAAAATGAGGGAAAATATCTCTTTCTAAATAACGAGGTAAAAGTGTTGAATGAGTTCCATCATCTTCAGTGTAAGATAGTCAGTTAAATGCTGCTATTAATACTTTCCTTTTCGGTTATTGGATGCATGATGTGACATGATAAAACAGAAGAGGGTGTTCCCGACAACATACAATGTTAGGCTTTTTCTAGAAAATTTCAAAATTTCGAGCTTTTCTTCTAAAAAGCATCATCATTCTGCTGCAGGTGGCTGTAGGAAACATTCTATACAAAACAGACAGATATATGCTCCTTGATAGCTAACATGTTTATTTTAAAGGTCTATGCAATTGTCAAAAGAATGAATCGCAAACAGATCTTAACTCTCAAAACGAGTTTAGATTATAAGAATTTCAGAATAAATATGTCTGTAAATGGGTCATCATGTCTTTCAGCTCAGAGCAGAATACAGCAGGTCAGAGTATTGTCTGATTATCTTCCACAGACCTATAGCTTAACAGGTCATCAATCCTCCTAAATTAATAGGTTTTTGCACATTAACAGGTTTTTGTTTTGAGGTCCTCAGTCTCACGGTATACGTTGCAGCTCCCAATAAGATATAAAGCTGCCTTCAACATTAATCTGCTTTGTGATTTTAAAGACTGCTTAGAAGAATTGTTTCACAATTATTCCAACAATTGTTTCTCCAGTGCATTATCTTCCTTTAATTTTCATGTCTCTTTGATAAATTCATTGCAACTCAACTTGAGCCAACCTTCTGTTTTTCTTTAGTCTGAGTTACCATAGCCCAATAACAAGACCCGGTTTCAAAGAAAATACAGTCATATTTTCTTTGAAAAGGGGTCTTACCTTCAGTATTAGGTTAATTCACTCAACCTGCATTTCACCCAACTTCTTTGTTGGCCCAACCTATCACAATCAAATTATTGACATACTACAGAAACAAGGCATCTGTGTCATTCTAAACGTGACAAACAACCAATCAGAGGATGTTGGGCAAATCATAGGTTGGGCCAAACATCTTGAAACCTGATAATCACGCTTCAGTTACAATTGTTTTTCTTACTTGTCTCTTTGCTTGGGTCTATTCAATATACCCATTAGAACAATTTTTTTCAACCCTGATATGTTGTGTAGCATAATCATTCTATTCTCTTCATTGTTGCCACATTATTCAAAGTTGGTTTCTTCCATTCACTGTTTTATATCTCTAATAACAGCCCCCATTTATCTTCACAAGAAGGACAGAAGGGCTCTTTTTGTCAAAACTCATTCAAAATTGTCTAAAAAATCTCTGAAATCTTTTGTAGACCCACACTTTTGCCAATTACTGAAGTCAGTATGGCAACTCAATATGCCATCCTAATGACTTTCTATAATTTTCCACCTAAATTGTGCAAATTGAGAAAAAAGGTCTGTTTGCCACTAATCATTAAAGCACTAGTACTGTCAGCTCAATTTTTAGAGAAACCCCCCAGGTAGAGCTTTACATAGCAATTAACGGTGGAAACATTTTCAGGCCTACTTAAAAAGCACTTTTTCGGTTGACACTCCTCAGAGTATGAACATCAGAAACAGACCAAGATGCGGCTTAAAATGCATCAATCAGAAAGAGAAGCTGAATTTGATATTGTGTTTCAAACACCAATCAGTTTGGGGATCTTTTTTAAAATGTTATCTAAAGGGGGCTCATTCAAGGTGCAGGCTTATACGAGGGGGGGCTTATGAGATCATTCATAAAAAGCAATATTTATCATAACTAGCAATATTTATCTATCAATATCTGTCATAACTCGATAAAGTACCAATATGGACTGAAAAGGCTAACACTAACATGTCAGGGGTGGGGCATATTAGGGGGGGGGGTAATTAACACAGGGTGGGGGGTCCATTCTGGGGGAGGGCTTATTTGAGGGGGGCAATTTGGGGATTATTATGGCATGCCCACTGTTCATCGCAATTTTGAGATTGATTTATTTATCATCTTTTTTAATCACTGAGTTGTAAACCTTTAACATGATATTGTTGAAGAGTGCCTTTGTTGAATTACTCATTTTTTCCTCATTTGCACATCAAGTGGTGCAGATTGCATAGGGGGGAAATATTGCAAGAAAAATTTTATCCTGCATATGTCAACTATATCAACTCTCAACTTCATTTCAAATTATTTTGGCACGATACACATTTTGCCCCTATTTCAGAAATTTCTTTATAATATTTTAACATCATGCACAACAGCAAAATCGAAAGTATGCCCTGACTGCAGAAGCTACTCTGTGACTGGCTGAAACAAGGAGGCTGATTGTTTCAGAAGACAATCAACCTGGGAAGGAAGTCATCAATGCTAAATGACGGATTGTTGGGTGAATTTCTTGGTCCTGGGGAGATGCCTGAAATAATACTGTACAACCTTTGTTTTCCTTTGTTCCCAGCCCAATATTATGACAAAAGCACTGTTATTTTTCAAACAGGAGGTGGAAGCAGCTGCTGGCCTCAAAAGCTGCCATTGTGATGAAAAATCCACAACTGACTGCTTGAGAAAGTGACAGACTTCAAAGAGAACTAAGTGGCCCAACCACCAGTAGAAATCAACAAGTAGACACACGTGCCAAAAGGTGAAGATGAAACACACTTTAGAGCAGCTAGGTAGCTTAGCAGGCACGGGCACTGCCATAGTAAATTTTAATCTGTAAACATAACTTCTGCTTTAATCTTGTCATTGCTGTAGCTGTTATAGATCATTTCAGTAGAAAAAAGTTTCGAAATTGCAAGATATCAATTTTTCGATGTGAAAATTGTATAAAGCACCCAAAAATCAGTCTAGGTGCAAAGTTTTACTATCTCAGTGCTTGTATAATCGATTTTACGAGCACTCAAAGTTCACGATTTTATAAGGGCTTTGACCGTGTGGGGTAAAAAGTTTCACCAAGTTCATTTTTTGTGGTCAAAGCCTTTATGAAATCGGGAACTTTGAATGCTCATAAAATTAAAAACACAAGCGCTAGGACAGTGAAACTTTGTACCTATGCTACGTTTTGGCATCTTTATAAGATTTTCATATCAAAAACTTGATATCATGTTATTTCGAAAAATTTTTATGCTGTCTGACGTCATACCGAAAATACAATTATATATCTGTTTTGTTGGATTCAAAGAGCGCGAATATGAGTGCAAACATTATAAGTGTCTGTTGTCTTCTATATCTAGTTTAGTTTTTTAGGACTGTTTAGTTAGGCCTACAGGTTTTAGGCCTAAACAAGTGATTATGTTGCCTGTTGCTAGACAAAACAAACCTTACCATAATCAACTGAAAGCTTCTTTTCTGCTTTATGAAGCACTGTGCAGACTAATGGAAAACTTGCCGCTTTAAGTCTTTGTTAATCTTTTTAGTTAACGATATATATGGAATGATGATTATTAGCTATAGCAGCATTGAAAGTTTTCCTCGTTGCTTTCTGTATCTAAGAATGAGGCCTAACGCGCGCTTTTTGACGATTGCAGGACGATCACAAAACAAGAAGACCCTTTACCAAGTTTTTGACCATGTATCATATATGATATAGTGTCGAGAAGAATAAAAAAAAAGTCACGTGATCATGGACCGTGACCTGCGTTTTCCACTCCAGCTTCAGCCTGTTCTGTTCCATCCTGTTCCATCATAGTAAATGGTTCCATACAGCCAAAAGTGGTTGAGCCAGCGCAGAGAGCCTAAGACACGGCTGTTCCAGTGCTAAGACAGTGCTGCGAAGTTTTCAGTTTTAATGGAAACAATTCCTTACGGTGGCTCTACCGTGGCTGGACAGCTGCTCTACCGCGGTAGTGCCAGAATAAAAAGTCGAACTTTGTCAACTTTCCCGGCCCTTATGGCTCTTAATATTCCTTATGACGCTTTTGCCACTAGAAGATTTTAATTGAAACATGTGGCACAGCCGCACTTGCCTTCATTCTCATTGAGCACATGACTGTGACAAGCCAACCAAATGCAAGGAAGCATAACCATCTTTTAGCGACCACTGTCTCAGCACTGGTACAGCTGTGTCTCAGCACTAGCCCCGCTATGCGCTATGTATTGCTACAGTATATGGAAACGAAGCATCGCAACACTTTCTCAGCTCTGGTACAATTTTGTAACAATATGTGTAGGTATAGGTGGGGGTCGTAAGTGCTGACAGTTGTAAGTTCTTTGGGGCGGTTTCACGGCTTTCGGCCTAAAAAACAACGGTTTTATGGTTTTTTGCGTTAGAGCTTACCTATGGCAGAGTGAAGCTGAAATGAAGTTGTTGATTAAATATGATGATGATAATGATGATGTTTGATGATGGTGATGATGATTTCCAGCATCTTCATTCAACTTCATTCCAGCATCAACATATGTGCAGTTTTGCTGTCAATCAAAGTTAGTTGTGTCCGATGTGCTTTGGTGAGAAACTACCAGCGAATAGGCCGCCTGGCAAAGTGGGGCACACACAGTACTTTGCTCCAGCCAGCCGTTATTTTTAACATAGTGTTTTTAACAAGACGAAGAACTTGACCAGCGGACAAACTCTATAAACTGTTTCACTGCAGCACTCTTGATGCTCTAGACCAATTGTGACAGGTTCACCATTCTTTCTCCGAACGTGCCGCTAATGACTAATCGACAGCCGAGAACTTGGTATATTCTTGGCAACAAGCATTCTTGGGCTAGTAACCCCTGTTCTAATTACGATGACTCCTCAGACATTTTGAAGAATCTGCTGACAATGCCAGCAAATATTCATTTGAGCTGCATTTGCCAGATCAAAATTATGCATAATGAAATGTAAATCAACGAAAACATCTCTTGCACAGATAAGTTATTGCCATTTTATTTCGAGACACCCGTTTATAAGAAATTCAAGTTATGAAGCAAACTAAAGAAAAGAAATTTTGCCTGCGTTCATTTGGACTACTTTCTGTCAAAAGGGAATGAGCTGTCTATTTTATATGTACATACACTTTTTTCATAAGCAGCTGGACTTTTGGGCCAGCTCTCAAAGTTCCTTAAAATATCTAGCAAATCAGCCCTCACAGAATGACTGGTACGCTCTTAAAACTCTCTCTTGGCTCTTTTCTGTTTTTCAATGTAACTGACAAGTTTGCAATGATGTACTGTATATACAAAAGCTCTTTTCATCAGTCTGCAAAGTAACTAATAAAAATGCAACAAGAAAGTTATGAGTATCGAAATCAACCAAAATTTAAGGACAAATCCAGCTCTTAGTTTAGAATAGAACAACGCTGTAAGCTTCCATCCCTTTAGAAAGCTAAGGATACAGTTGATTAGAACATATGTTAACCCCAACGTATCGAAAATTCGCCACCGTACTCAGAAGAGATATCCCCCATCGTCTGAATATCAACCATTGATGCCTCCCCACGGTAATCATGGTGTCCCACCACAGGCATCATGGTACCTCCCACCGTACTATACGTCCACAACGGCAATCATGATGTTACCCCACCGTACTGAATATCCTCCAATGTACTCCAAGATGCCTCGACACGGCAATCATGATACGCCTCCCCCAACGTACTGAATGTCTGCCACTGTACTACATATCCTCGACCGTACTACACATGCATTACATTGGGTGATAATCCTCCTTTTTACTGATAATAACGATGATAACCCTCCATGATTCTCCGCATCCCCCCTGTTAGTACTGATAACAACCATATATTTCAAATTTCATATAGATACTTGCTACAACAAAAATATAACATAGAGAGGCAGAGAGCGTAGTCCATCTACATTTACAATAGAACAAAATACACTTTATCATAGCGACAAAGCTTTTTAAAGTTTTAATTATAAGAAACAGTTACTATCTACGAAGACCAAGATTTAACTATCAAGATCGACGTTGAAATGCTATCCTCCACACTTCGCACCCACCATTGTACTGATGATAACTCTCCACGTTCTTTTCTGCAAATCCTTCGCGTTACAGAGCTACTGCACATCACGTTGTACGAGATTAATAGTTCCTAAATATTCAAACTGCATATTTAGTGTCGCCTCGCCATGTTAATAACAAAAAGAAGCAAGAAGAATTCTGAATTTTGCTTTAGATTGTGGTTAGAAAGCAAGGCTAAAAGCACAAAGAAGGCAAGAAAGAAGTTTAATATATATAAAAGTACAATGTCAATCAAGAAGTAGCATGTTTATTCCATTGATATCATCTGATGCAACATAGAATTCACTTGCAATTTCGTATTGGACTCGGAATTCCTCAAGCCTGTTCCTGAACCACATGATGATATTTGTCTGTTGTGCCATTCATCGTAGAAGACATCAGAATTGAAAATTTCCTTACCCGGGAGGGGGCTGCTTCCATTGTTCATTATACTAGACGTGCCACCAAAATGGGCACTTTTCAGCGATAATTTCCCATCCATATGAGACGTTTTCTTGTAAAGAATCTACATGGGTAGTACACGCATTTTTTTATAAGGAAGTGCTTCAAAAGGAAGGTAGTACTCGGATAGGCTGAAAATTAAGTAATTTCTAGTACTGGATCGGAAACTGCTATGGAATATGAAAGCTGACATCTTTGAATGCATGCGTTTGTTATGTAACCACAACTAGCCATGGAAAGCACAAAGGGGTTTATAGCAGCTACTGTATAGTGAAACCTAGTACAGTATATCTTCTGACCCCAGTGCACCAATTTCGATTTTAATAAAATACAGAGCAAAGGAATTTAGTGAAGGAAAGGCAGTCAGTTAAGGAATTTTCGGTACTAGCCCTTTGCCGAACTACCTTACAAAATAATGCGCGTAAAATGTATAAAAACTCTTAGACATGCATTACTTTTAAAAGCGTGATAAATTTTTTTTATTTACAATCAATATTTTGCTGCAAATCGGGGCTCAAAGCAAAGGCCTTTTCGCCGCATATAGATGCCTCAGGTGTTAAATTGCGTTCAAATATTTGAGATATTGGTACAAATGGGTAAAAAATTCGCCGTTTTTTTTCTATACATGGATACCACGAGTAACAGAATTTATCAGTGACATGGGTGCGTTTGGAAAAATGGGGTGGCACGACTATAGTGATTTGAACAATGAAGTACCCCTCGAGGTTCCTTAGGGGTTTTGTCTTTATTAGTATACTGTTTTGTAACTTCTTTAAATTTTCCGGCCTTCTTCTGGGGTTACTACAGATGGTTGTTGTACTTGCACTCTTGTAATCTCCAAGGTACTGTAATTATAATTATTATTCGTAATTATTTGCTTAAAAGTCTTGGAGGTGTATTTTATTGGACTGACATAGCTTATGGTAACAATTAGAATATTATCATATAATGTGTAATTTCTTTGCAAGGTCATATGAAAGAAAGTATGATAAGGAAAAGAGCAGAACACTTATACAGAACAATTTAAACATAGCAAGCATCACATCACACTACACTCTAACCAACATAGTTCATGTCAGTTCATCATGTAAACTGGTTTGTTTATTAAATTCATGTAAAATTGCCCCCTGAAATATTCTGACTTAATAGGTTGGCTGCATGCCAGTTAATGATGACTTTTTTATCTTCTAATGTACTACCAGATTATATTTTATTAGTATTTTATCTTCTAATGTACTCCTATTGTTGCAGAAAGACACAAGTAAGGAGGATGACTTTGCATTTAACTAAGATAGACCCTTCAAAGCTGAGAGTTATTAAACTGACAATGTTCTATATGCAGTCCTTTTAAAGGTTTCTAAAAAGAGATGCAATTACAAATTATTGAAAATTAGTTTTTAAAAACTTTAGCAACATTCCCGATGATTTGATCAATGGACTTTTCATCAATCCACAAAAATTTAACTACGACCAAAGCTTCAATGATGCCAATTAAGATACCAGCAAGAACATCAGAAACATGGTGTCTCCCCAAAACAATTCTTGAGAAAGCTAAGGTTAATGCCCACATATAAAGTATAACGATATGAGCTTGATCTTTTAAAAAATTAGCAAATAGAACAGCTACTAGCATTCCTCTTGTTGAATGTCCAGATGGAAATGAGAACTGATCAATTTTAACTGTTGCAAACATATCATCTGCATTATAGACAGGTCTTTTTCTTTGTATCAATACCTTCAATCCACCAACAACAATAAGATCCAATATCATTGCTGAAAACAGGTTTACATAAAATTCGCCAATTCTTCCTGAAAAACCGTTATTATAGGCCAAAAAGCCTGAAATCAAGAGCCAAGGAACTCCATGACCAGTTATTTCCAAAAACTTCATCGTCCATCTCAAAAATTTCTTACAAAAATTTTCATCTGAAACATTAGAACAAATGCTAAATTTTTCTGAAATTTCTTTATCAATGTTATAAAGATTCAAAAGTAAACTTTCCATAGAATTCCCTGTTTTGAAACCACAACCAGAAGCGGAAATAATGTTGGACTTTTCTGCTCTCTTCTCGGCAACCATTTTGATTTTCAAGTGCTTGAACTTGAAGAAACGAGAAGTGGTTGTTGTTGTAATAAAGAGCGAACGAGAAGGCACCGAAAAAGAATCGCAGATTGGTTTGTAAAGCTGCGGCTTCGTGTGCGAGGTTTTTGCTTGAAACGGCGACGACAGGGCCGGGCGTGTAAAAAATTGTCGCCGTCACCGTAAAAACCGATTCGCACGTATGGCCATGGTGGATAGACGTTCAAGATTTTCGAACAAAATGTTCTGCGACTTTAGGAAGCACGGTCGCAGAACATTGATATGGTTGAACTTTTCGCGACATGTTTCGGGTTGTCACCAATTACGTCTCAGCGTACCTTGGATCCGTACCTTTCTGGCTCTGTTGAGAGACAGTTCTGGATTTTTCAGAAGAGCCAGCTTGTCTCTGACTGTTTCAAACTGGTACGGATACGAAACGTGACCAAAAGCGAATGTATGAAATTTGTCGTTCTTATGTTTTGCATGTTGAAGTTCGTTAGCCAACGCTTTTTCCACTTACTCCCTTACTGTCTCCCAAAAGTTGTGTTGCAGGCCTAACAGTTGTTGATTTTGACCCAGGGGCGCCGGAAGCACGGGGGCAGCGGGGGCAACGAAGTCAGGGGTGCAGGGCATCTTTTAAGGATTTGCGACTGGTGGGGCATAATTCCAAGGGGCCCGTGTCCTATGAATATGTGGCTGCATGGAACGTGCACAAACCACTTGACACATCCTTTCTACTGACAGCGCCTGTGTCGTCTCAAGGAATACCTGTCTTCTAGTAGTTGTAAACCAATGGGGCAATGTTGTACGTAGCTGCACCAGATACCTACAATGCACCATTCAAGGGGGTCCAGGGGCATGCTCCCCGGGAAAATTTTTGGTATCCATACCTCTACGTTGGCTTATAATGCTTTTTGTCATGCAAACAACCATTGATAATATTGTATCTTACAGCTGACACAACTCTGTCCTTAAAATTGTGAGATGAGGTCTTGGCCACTTTGCCACAGCAGCTTAATTGCAATGTTGTATACAGTACTGGACGGCCGAATCACCGAGGAGCAATTGTTCTAGAACGTATAGAAGGCTCCTTGAAGATGCTCCAGAAAATTTTCTGAAATTTAAGCCTCTAGAATGGCTTAAATTGGCCATTTTCAAATGAATCATCCATGAGGAATAATGTGGTAGGGAAGGGAGATTAAAAAACTTGGTCCTTTGGTAATGAGACCTTTTAACAAAAATACAGTGTACATAAGTTATTCCTTTTACCAAAAAAGAATATTGTTTCGCAAAAACCAAACCAAACAGGGGCCCATCACTGGTGGGGCAAAACCATGTTTTCACAGACGAGTACTGGGGCAGTCAGAGGGGCCTGATTGCCCCACTACTCAGTACGTTAAAAGATGCCCTGCAGGGGTGGTTGTTAGCTACAAACAATGTTAAGCAACTTTTAAGCAACTTTGAGGGCCGAAATGTCTAAAATTTTAAGCAACTTTGAGGGCTGGACAAAAGTCAAGTTGCTTATCAAAAAAAGTGTACAACAACATGCGAAGGGAAATCGATTTTTCTCCTTTTGCCCCAGTCAAATATTTCTGGATCGGATCGTAACCGCCCCAGTTCTTCTAGTGTAAACGCATTCCAAAAAAAACAGAACCGGCTCTGTTCAAAGAACCAGAGCTGGATCGGACCAGAGCCGGTCCAGTTCAGAAATCTATCTGACATGCGTTTTCCTGAAGCAAAACACAAGTTACAATCAGCCATCGATACATTCTAGAATTTTGCGCAGAATAATAACGTAAACAGTAAATTGTGGAAGATTCAAATTTATGAAGAGAAACCGTTTTTGAATTTACTACTATCGTATATATTGCTTGTACAACTTGATACAACATATCTTTTAAAACTTAGTCTTAAGCTACATATGCCTTAAAAAGCCCCAGAAAATCTCTTTCATTTAACTCTTTTATAAGAATGCCTTAATTTTTGTTTAACCAGAGAGTCGGTTTCGAATTAGGACCGGGACATACAAAATGAACTTTAAAATTGCGAGAAATAGACAAATAGAAAAAATTATGCTTTTGGTGATGTTTGACTTAATAATCTAAATTTATTCGCAAATTTTTTAATTTTAAAGTCTCAATATTCCTTTATTTCAAAATAGCCAGAAACAGCGGAAACACCTCTGGACATACTTCATAAAAATCAAGAAACAGACCGAAACAACTGACTAAGGCGGAATTTATCCCCAGATGCGGATCGAAATGCAGATTAGAAAGTGAAGCCGAACTAGCATTGCATTTTAAACACCAATCAGTTTAAAACACAATGCCAATTCGGCTTCACTTTCTAACTGGCGCACTTCGAAACAGGCCGAAAAACTCGTCACTCACAAACTATTTAACTATATTCTTATAAAACAAAAGGTTTTTCTCGATTATAACTTAACCTTACTTCTCTGCTTAGAGTTTTCTGGTTGGAAATAACATCTTTAGAATAAAGACGAACTTTAACTTAGGCAATTAAACCATATACATGATATAAAATATACGAGTTAGCGTTTATACCTCTACTACATCTAATCCCACATCGATAAGATGACAGGCGACAGAGAGACTGAGTCTAATTAAGATGAAAATACATCAGCAGAGCTACAGAAGTAGCATTTTCAGCTGGCAAATTCATTGTTCAAACTTCAAATGCTGGATGATGGAAATAAACGAATCTAATGTATCCTTAAATATATACACTAATAAATAAAGATATCTATAGTAAAAACATGTCCCGTTCCATTGATTTCCTTCGTTTTTTATACTGCAGTTTTGATCTTTTTTGAATTTTCACTCATCCTGCAAAATCAAAGTCATTTAGCTATTATTAGTGAATTCCGTATATATAAGGGATGAGTCATATTAATGCCGGGTAGGGAGCCGGATGATAATTTATTTTTCGCTAATATTCTTGGTGGCCCATGAAAATTTCTTAAAAAATTTGATGGCCCCCTTTTTTCTTCAATTCTTTTATAAGGCCCCCCTCTTATATCAATGATAGTTGTCTGGCAAGGTAGCTGTTGCTTCACACATTTGTTCTTGAAGAGGAATGGTGTAAAGCCAGTTGAAATCTGTATCCAGGTGCAATTTTGCTCTCGAAATTTTTTTGCATTTTGTTGAAAAAGAAATCGCTTAAATGAGATTTTGGTATATTCTAATTTCTCATTTTTATTTAGAGACAAAGGCACACTTGCCAGGGCTGGAACTTTTGCTGGAGTTGGATGAATTTTGAGATATTTAGGACACAAGGGGCAATGTTTGAAATAGTAGTAAAGATAACAAGAAATAAAATAACCAAGAAAAGAACCATTCCGAATGCCTGATACTGTCTTCTAGTTTTAAAAATGCTAATCATTATTTGATATGCTCATGTACATGTACAATTTGGTGCCCCCCTTAATTTGGTTCTTATTTTTTGGCCCCCCTTTAATCAAATCAATTTTTGGCGGACCTGCATGATTCCCTCCGACCCCTCACCCGGCATTAATAATGACTGGTCCTTAAAGCTTAACAGCAGGGCAGTATGCATTATTCAATGATTGATATATAAAGCGAAACACAGTATAGTGAATTATATCTGCTACATACTTCAAATCAGATGCGCCACGTTTCATTGGCAATTTATCCTTTGGAACATCCTTCAAATCTATAATACAACATGAATCAAACGTAAATGCATCGTCTAATCATCAAAAGCAAGGTTAGAATTTGATGCAGCATGGTGCGAAACGGAGCAGCAAAAACGCTTCTTGTTGATAAAAACTACAAAATCACTGTGCATTTTCAGGTATGCTTTATTAGTAGCTAAATGATAGTTACCTTGAAGCCACCTGACTTGAGTAGCAGGCCCATAGCTGTTGAAAGACAAAAGCTAGTCTCAGTAATGCTGTTCAACATATGCATTTTTCACAGTATCAAAAATAAAAAATCCTCCCACAAAAAGTAAAGAGTTACGAAATAAACAACTGTATACAAATACTAAACAAATTATTCGTTAATGTGAATATCAAGGAATATGTATACATAATAAAGAATATTAATTAATAAGGAATATTACAGAAGGAATATCAATGTGATTTTATGATCATCAGTTATGATTAAGCTCCGAAGCTTATTTGTCGACATTTTTCGACCGGAGTTTATTCGAGGGAGGCCTATTTCAGAAGAGGTCAAAAATGTACATAGGAGTAGATGTTTGTATTCCAAGTCTTGTCATTCTTGTTAACAAGAGAAACAAATATCTACTGTTTACAGTTAATTATGCCTATGAATGAAATATGAAAAATCTGCGAGAGAATCTTCGAATCAGAACCCCATCAGAACCTAGATTATAATAGTAACCGGAAAATAGTAAAAAAAAACAAACAATTAAGTTGTGGGCATTTGGGAACTAAGATAACTGATACAAACCGGCAGAATTTATTTTTTGCTTGAATACAACAAGTTTTTAGCAATCAAACATTTTTGAACTTATTCGAGGGCAGGGGCTTACTTTGCAAAAGCAATTCGAGGGTGGGGGCATTATCGATTACGCTCCGTAAGCCACATATGTAATACTGAGATTAGTTACTGTTTAAAGGCGCAAACTGTATGACTGTAACGCATTTTTTACAAAGAAAAGGGAAAGGAGGTAATATATACTAAACTATCATATAAACTAACCCTTTTTCATTTCTTGCTGCAATCCTGAAAATGATTGCTGGTTTTGTAGTGAAATCAATATGGGCACTTGTAAGTGTATCATTGTTTACCGTGCATGAAGAACTGGCCCCACAATAAACCCTTACAAATGTTAGCTGTGCAGGTTGTTCTTTGGTCTGACTGCTTTTACTACTAACAGCAAGATATACTGCATATTCGACGATTGTACCAGCACTGTTAGTTGGAGGTTCCCATGACAGTTGTGCTCCATCAGTGTTCTAAAATAAGACACCAAACAACGACATTAGCTACCTCGGGCAAAAAATTTGAATATATCAAACGACAGAGTTAAAAATAACGCTAACATGCTCACCTTGGTTATTTTGATTGATGAAGGAGCTCCTGGAAAACCTACGATTTCAAAAAAAAATTGATGTTATAAGATAAATATCAAGACACTCTTCGGTGCCTAATTATTGCTTTCCGTTTGTGTATTTCTTGAAAAAATTCCCAACCCTCCGATCTAGGAGAAGGAAGAAAATGAGTGATCAAACCTACAGTATGATGAAACAATAAATCTACAATCGACAGCCCACAACCAGCTTGATATGCGTAATTTCGGATACTTATGATTGTTTGGGAGATAAAAATCAAGGGCAAGTTTGGATGGTTCAAGAGCCCTTATTTCTTTCTTCTACTTCAGTTTTTCTTCAGAAGCAGGGGCATTGGTAGACAAATCACGATAAAGAACAGATGAGACGCCAAAACATCTCAATGAGATTTTGGATGCCATGAAAACACATATCGGAAGACTGCAAAGTTTCACATGATTTGAAATGCAATTGAAACAAATATAAATACACAGTTATGCACAACATTCACTTAATGTGTTGGATGAATGGCATCGTTACCTGGCACACATGTCTTGAATGCAGCTATATCACTGTATGGGCCACGACCACAGACATTTATTCCAGCAACTCGAAATTTATAAGCAGTGCCTGATTCAAGACTTGCTTTTTTCATGCCTTTAAAATCTCCGTCAGATTCAATGTCGATTTCCTGAAATATAGATATTTTATATTGATTGAAATTGATATATTTTGTGCCATTTGTTCATAAAAAAACGGTTGTCACTCATCAGCTAGCACAGACTATGGTTAGTGCTAACGCTAACAGATTTTTGACATTGAAAAAAAGAATGTTGTGTGAGAACCCTCGTACAACCTTCTCAGGGGTGATTAAGAACCTTGACTGAGCCACCTACTACCAGCAGAGCAGAAAGGGTGCAGAAAAGAAGGATACAAAGATCAACTTCCTGTTCGTCAACAAAACGGTCCTGGAAGAGGCAAACTCGGAAAGAATAATCACAATAACAGTATTGGTATACTAAAAGGAAGCAATTGAAAGCTTTTCCCACAGCGGGATAATAAAGACTTGAAAAGTACAAAGTTTGCCTTATCATCACTAAATCTGAAAACCATATACTCTTCCGAAATGATCACCTCTGTTCAAAAATTACCTGTCAAAGAAAGTGAATGAAAAGAAAAGGAAGCAAATGTGATCTTACATCTTCATCAGCATCAGTTGGGATGTAATAATGCGAAACAACTATTGTAGTGCTTGTTGTCATGGCAACATCATACCATGGCGACTGCCCTTTTTTCGTTGATCCAGAAACTGAGCTCTTCTTGGCCTGGAGAAACGGGGAGAAAAGAAAATTTTTCAAAATTCAAAAATTTGCGTCAAATTTAGATTAAGGCCAAGGGACTTCCAATACTAGTATCAATAATCCTGAATATGCATGTGCTTCTGAAATTCTCAGGAAAATATGATTGTATTAAGTCATACTATCAATTGAAATAACATTAAATAGGACATTGCTAGGCCCAATAGTTAACTGAATCCACTGTTTCCATTTAATCTATAAAATATTTTCACGTACTTTGCTTTTGCTGCTAGAAGAATCTTGGCTAATAGGTAATGCGCCTAATTTTGAGGCTCCATTAACGGGATATTTCACATTGGTGGAAGGAATTGCTGAATTTGATTGGGACATGCTTAACTGTCCTGAAGTTGCAAGAGCAGCTAATGTTGACAACGCATTGTTTTGTAAATTAGGCACTGGACTGGTCACATTTTTGCCGTTGTTGACAACAGGATCTGAGCCGGACAACGAGGCAGTCACCATTGCCACTGTACTGTTTGTATTTGTCTGTACACCCTATGAAAGACAAAACAAAATAAAAACTACAGGAAAATCGTTAAGTAAAGCACGAAAAGAGAGCTAAAAAGAACTAGTAGCCACCACTTTAGCGGCAACTTATTCAGACTGTCGCTTTTTTATTAGAGAAAGCTTTTTCAATCAAACCACCATGTTTCAGTTTTCAAAAGTTGTAACAAGAAGCGCCGGAAAATCAATTTGAAAAGCAAAAGAAAATTCAAGAGGAAAGAGTTCATTTACCTGCACAACTGGAACTTGGGGCAATTCTGATTTTATAGTTGTTGCTGTTACTGGGGTAAGTGTCTGATGTTCACTTTTTACCGACAAAGTTGTAGTCTCAGGGTTGCTTTTTGCAACAGCAGCTGAAGTTTCACTGCTTACAGTTGCTTTTTCATCTTTCATTTCTACATCTTCATTAGGTTCTTCTTTCTTTGGCAATGTCAAATTTTGATCAGGTATAGACAATTCATCGCTGCTTTTCACTGAAGTAGACGAAGCAGGGGATTCTTCTGTTTTCAAAACAGCATCGGTTTTCTCATTCTCATTCTCGAGAGAAGGCTTCACTTTCTCAACAGAAATCGCAAGTTGTTCTTTTTGAGATACGGCTGTGAGGGCTTCGTTACTGGGCTGGTCTATAGAAACAGGTAAAGTCGATGTGGACGTTGATGATAGCATAGCGGAAGGTGTTTCCAACGATTTTGTGGTAGCAGGTTGTTCAGTTTCTGGTTTTTCAATTGCCATGCTTTGATTAGCAGGTTCAGAATCCTTTGCAACATCATCCTCGTGCTGGCCGGTTGGTGTCTGTGGATGATCAACAGCCAGACTTGATACACTGCTAGTACTAGGCTCATTCGCACTTGAATGCACCTGACTTGTAACAGGAACTGGAACTGTGTTACTTGCAGATTTTAGCTGAGAAGTCGTTGAAACTGATTGCAACTGAACTGCACCAGATGTTGTAGTAGCTGCAGACGTTGAGGGATTGGTAATTCTAGAAACAGTTGCAATACTTGTAGATGAAGGTGCATTTGTTGTGTCTAATTTCGAAGGAGAATCCGAGTTAGCTGAGGAAACAGAAATACTCTGAGGGGCTGCTGGTTTGGTTTGATTTTGCACAACTTGAGAGCTGTTAATTTGATTGATAAGCTTGCTACCAGCACTTTTTGGAGCAACTCCAGACGGCAAAGTTGCTGTGGGAACAACTGTAGATGCGAGACCTGCTGTTGTTATGCCTTGAGTGCTTGGCGTTACACTTCTTACTTGTGTCTGAGCTGTTCCTTTCAATGCTGTTGTTTGCCCTCTTAATAAAGCTGCCATTTGTTGAGGCGTGACAGTAACTGTCGCACTACCAGAAGCCCCCTGCCCTCCCGGACTTATTGCTCTGATAAATGTGACAGTCTGAGGAGGCCCTCCACCAGTCCCTGGTATTTGGGCCCGAACTAAAGCATACTGTGTCGGTGTAGCAGCTTGTGTAGAAGATGCAGGAACTGGATTCTTTCCAGGAACAGTAGGAACAGCTTTAACTACAGCATGACCAGAACCAGCAGGTCGCTGTACTGCAAGGACAGGATTAGCTTGCCTTGGTCCAGCAACAGGCGCTGGTGGTCTTATGATAGGAGACGTGTGTCCTCTTAGCTGACTGTGAACTGGCAGAGTTTTAATCTTTGACAGGTTAGCCGCTTGTCCTCTTATATTGTTACCACCAATGTTAGACTGGCCAAGAACTGTTGTTGGAAGCCGTTGCCCAGCAATCTGAGCCGATATTGTTTTATTGATGACAGGGCTAGGTTTAGGTTTTTGTCCTACGATTGCAGTTGGTGCTTTATTTGGAGTTGCAGCACGGATAGCTGTCATAGAAGTGGGGCTTGCTGTTGAGCCACTAGCCTGCTGTTGAATTAGACCAGATGATGATGATGATGAGGCAATGATATTAGCAGAAGGTATGCTAGGACTGCTAACGGATTTTTGTTGGAAACTTGAGAAATCATTTTCACTCCAGTAGCAGTTGTTGGTGTGATTCCTTTAGCAGACGAATTTTGCAAAGTGGAGGAGTGCTTGATACAGTTGCGTCATATTTTTGGACTTGGATAATATATGCATCCGCTATCAAAGAAAAGAAGAAACAAATGTGCTACAATACGTGCATGAAAAGATGGGAATGTAAGTGATGATAAGACCATTACTCTATGATGTACAATCAGGTAGAAGTTAAACCCTGTTCTCTAACTTCTTCTACAGAAACAAAGCGTCAAAAATTGAAATGGTTAACAACGCACATACAGAAGTTTAGCTGAAATCATCTTTGTTTGAAAACGAAAACAGAAAAACCTCAAGTATCCTAGCGTAGGTTTAAATGATTTATATTTTGTACCAGCATATTGCAAAACCTTTATTGATTCTGTAGTTTTGTTTAATTAACGTTGATTAACTTATTTCATTGCTTTAGTCTTTGAAAGTTAAATAATGTAGGTAATAATAATTATGTATCATTCTTTTTGATATTTACATCTTAAGTTGTATGTGTTCTTTAACCACAGAAGAATAAACTAATTCATTTTAGATTAGAAAAAAATTATTATGCATGTATTTAGGTTAGAGGCCTATTTGGCCTATATACCTTGAATTAAATAAAAAAAAAAAAGAAATCTAACCTGTTGGAACTGCTCCCCAGCAGACTTCTAAAGTAGTTGTGGTTGCTCTCACAAGTTGGACACGTGAAGGAGCCACAGGCTTTTCTATGTAAAGAAAAAATTAATCTGACATTAAACTGATGAATCAACAAAGTAAAATCTATGAGCATATGATTCTCTTGACAAGACTTTCCACGTTTTATCGTTCATATTTTACACCTTGAAAGAAACGCAATAAGCCATATATCTATTGCTCACCTGTTTCTATAAACCATAAATCCTTGCAGCAGACCTATAGAGGTAAACAGGATCGAATTAACACAAGAATGATCAAATAAAGCAATTTTAAAGCCAGAGAACAAATCAAACCAAAGTATTCTTAGCGACGAATACTAGCGACGATATTATATAAAGCTTCCTAAATATTAAATTCTTGTTTAAGTGGGAGGATTTGAAAATTCACGAAGAAATAGTGCTTCATGAAAAATGATTGAGAAGTATGAAATGCAAGAAAAATCATTTCTACTTCAAGTTTGAGAATAAATCTCCCGTTTTATTTAAAACTTCCTTTGAAACAGCGAATTTTCATTTTTACTTGAAATGGAAAGAAAAAAGGACACGCAATGACTACTTTGGTTTTAAGGGAGAATTTTTAAAAATAAGCTCTAATTCAAGTCAAGCACAATGTTGCAAAACAAAAGAAAACAAAGTGAGCGTTTTCTTGCTGACAATGCTAATTGAGGAATGCTAAGCTTTTTGCCTATTACACAGAAGACAAGAAGATCTGAGTACAATGTCGATCAACATCTGCGTCACATTTTCGTATTTCATTGTTTCATTCATGAATCTCTGATAAATATCTTTAAGCAAAATGTTCAAAAAACTTTCTGCTATATTTTTCTGAAGGTCTAAATTATTGCAATAAAGAAATATTCTTATGTTCCAATTGGAATACATGATACAAAATACCTGGTTATTCCAAGCCTTCCTGTAGCCATCTCTTCCACTCCATATATACATACGAGAATTAACCTAAATTATGAAAGGATTGATAAAAACAATATAATCAAAAATATAATGCAACAAAACCATTAAAGGGAGACATAAGATATGAATTTAAATAAATGAAAATGTAGAAGATAAAACAGCTCACAGCAATAGCGCAATGTCCTGCCCTTGGCTTTGGAATTTGTTCTTCGTTACTGTCTACATTTATCATTTCCCACTTCATTTTTTCTGCAGGGATGAAGAACGAAATTAAACACAACGATCTGCGATCTTTACTTAGCCGTTATCTTAAATAAATTTTAGTCAAGGTAACAAATAACATGCTTTGTAAAAAGAAACAGATTTCCCCGACTTGGCCAACAATTTAACAAAAGAGTAAAAATTCGACAATACAGAGAATTTTACCAAGATCGAGGCAGGCAAGCGAGTTGGTGCACTTCCATTCTTTTTCATGAGACGATTTAGCTTCATCCACAACGAGAGGTACCCATCCTCCAAATACAAACATCCTAAATAAAATTATATAAAATAAAATTTCATTTAACTGGCTTCTACAACTCAAATAATTAAAAACAAAGTTATGTACGATACACGATTTATTTCGTGAAAAATTACATGTAGAAGAAGAGGCTTCTTCGGAGTTACAGTAAAAACAGCTTTTACTCTGGAGAAGCCTTGCTTGACGATTTTGCTATTGATTTTACATGGCTGATTTTCAATCTGTGTCGTGCAGATTATGTCAAACTTTCTTAAACAGAATTGTTTCCAAAAAAGATACGTAACCTTCTAATATGAGGTTTAAGATAAAATGAAAGGGTGTGACAATCCAATAAGAAGGATGTGAATTGAGCCAAAGTTGTTAAAACCAGTTGGTACCGCCTTTTGGTTTCTCAAGAATAGTTCTCAAGCAGCAAAACCGATGGCACCAATAAAAGATGTTTTACAAGCAAAAATTAATTTACTAGAACAACATCGTACAAGGTGTTGTCTTCTTCAGCTTTGAGATGACAAAATAATCTGGCTTAATTGTGACAAGGAACCAATTGCCAACTACTTCTTCGCAAAGTTCCTGGCTAGTTCATCTTCTACCCCACTAGCTCAGCGTTTTTAAGTAGATTACTCAATCCTATCCTACAACAACACCTTAAAGGATTTTTGCGCTTTTTACAAAAATCCCGTGAAAGTCTCGAAAACATAAAATTTAAATAAATTCTTTCCTGCAAAAGTTCAAGAAACTCTACTCGGTTTATAGGTTTTATAATTGTTTTAATTATAATATATTATAAAACACTTCGAGTCCAATATTCATGGAAGATAAAAATACATAAAAAATGGTCCGAAATTTCTTTAAAAACTAAAAATTCGCTGGAGTTAATTCCCGCAAATTATGCTGGATTGTTATAACGCGAAAGCTTCTTTCATTTAACCAACCTACGATGCCTACAGATTTCAAGTTAATAATGAATAAACGAACAGAGGTATTCCAGGATTGAAAAGCGATCTACCTTTTTCCGATGACCACAGATGTATGTAAACTTCTTGGTAAAGGAGCGACTCCAGATGTGATCGGCTTTGCCCAAATCAAATTATCTAGAATTGCATTGATTTAATGAGGAGCGAAAAATTAGTAGATGATCAAACTTGACAAAAACGATAGTACCTGTTTAAGTTAGTTGACTTGAAACTCTATGCAGATTATACTCACTGCAGTCAAGAACATAAATATCACCAAGCCGACAACCACTCATGCCACCATACACTATCAACTTTGGAGACCTATCACCACTTGAGTAAACTGCTGCTGTGTGTGATTCCCTTGCAGTTGGAGGATGTCCAAATGTTCGTGGCAGTGCCCACTGTAACACTGATGCACTTAGATCGAGAATGTAGAGATCATTGAGATATCTAAATTGATGAAAAAACCATTATAAAAATCAGAATTACTAAATCAATACTCACAGGTCGCGTAATAAAATTTATAAGACGTTAATGAAAAGTTATAAGAAATTGACATATCTAGGCCGTAAAAATTATTACGTATAAAATTGAGCTTCAGACATTCGTAGAATGAAGACAAGCAAGCTCAAAATGTCTCTACCCAGCACTACGTTACCTACCTTGGGATATTATTCCTAGGATCTTCACTGTCGTTTGCTAAACCACCAAATAAAAATGCTTTGCGGCCAACTAAACTGAAACTGTGACCAAGTCTTGGACATGGCTCCGGTCCATTTATAGGTGGATTCGGAGAGAGATGCTGCCACTCCCATCTGCTGGCTTGTAACTCATATAGCTGAAAGAAACCATATAAAGACTTTGGAAATTTGAAGTGATGAAAAAGCTACTGATGAAATTACCAGCAGGTCACTTCACTTGAAGAACAATGCTGGTAAATCAGAGCCACTAAGCCAAAAGAAAACGATAGCCAAAAGAAAACGATAAGCTTAGAAAAGCGAAGGCAAAGGTTAGCGCTCAATCAAATTTTACAAATTAAGAGATCGGGCACATTGCGTTGCGCAGGGTAGAACCCAAATAGGGCCGGCAGCGGAAATAATAGGGAAATCTTGGGTTTTTGAAATAGTTGACATGAAAAATTTGATTTAGACCTATTTTTATAAGCAACTAAAAAATTGATCCAGTACTGAAAGTTTCCTTAAATTTTTTAGGTTTTGGGTACTGAAAGTTTCTTACGAGTTTTTTGAATATCCATATTGGAAAGATAGTTATTCTATCTGAATGATGTTCCAAACCCATTTATTGATCATATTTCAATGCATATGGGCTTCCCGTTTGTGTGCTTGTCACAGAAATGCTTTATTGTAGACGAAACACGGGAATAAAAGAAAATTTTTCGCTGTCTGAGGTGAAAAGCTTCTTATGTAAAAAAATCCCAGTACTGAATTTCTTAAATTTTTGGCCATTCGAGAGTCTCGGTTTCTTACCAAGAGCTTCTTAAAAAATAAATGCAGTGTGTTAAAGAATTTGAATCCTTGTGTCACCACCATCTTTGAATATGATGGGCGTCAGCCTACTGAGACAATCGCATCATTAACAACTGCACTTGCTCCTTTAATCAATATATGCGCAGGAAATGTGAACTTCAACTTGAAAATGATGACTAAAAATGTATTCTTTCATTCTTATATCTGAAAAAGCATGTTTGTTACAGATTTAATTATATAATCATCTTTATAATTTCAAGCAAACTCAGACTAATCTGAGATTATTTCGAAAATCTACTTGAAGAACTCGAATCAGACTAAATTTCTTTTAAGTTCTTCCAGCTTCAGGTCGGTGGCTCGCCGAAGGTCAGACACAGCTTATTTTGCCAAATTCACCTGTATATTATTGTACAGTTGGTACACAGGATATTTTTGTGAAATTCACATTCAATGCGTAGAAGCTAGTTCAAACGAAATAATTTTAAGCATAGCAATGCAGGCAGATGTTTCAATATGAAATCTTAGGAGTTTGCGACATCTCCATATCATCATAATCATCAGGCAAGCTTTTCCATCGCTCTGAATAACACGATTATTCCCGCAGGATGGAAGAATCTGCCTTTCTTTTTTACACATTGTCTTCTTCTCAAAAAATATGTCCCTCTCTTGTGATTTGTTTGTCATCTGCCAAATCATTTATTAAGGAAATTCATTTCTCTAGTCCAGTCGTCCATTTACGACTTCCGTTGTAGGCACGAAAGAATCATAAAACCACTAAATTTCAACCTTACCCCACTTTTTATTGCATTTTCTTACTAATTCGACCATTGCGATTCCAAATCCGAGATGGACCCTTTTCAATTGTGACAGGAAGTTGACTTTTGGATGGTGTCATCAGGTGCGGTCTTTTTTGTGTATAACTGCTTATATTTCACTCCGGTAAAGCAAAATACCTGTATAATGTGTATTGTCGGATAGAACTTGACGAGTTCTTTCGACTGATGTATATTTGAGTTAATTTCAATGATATCAGTAACTTGAGTGATGACGTCATTAGCGAGAATAGCTCTCGCAGAAAGCAAGTATAATAATCTTTATTTTACCTTACAATTAAGCAAGAAAAGCGCTAAATTTGACTTTTATTATAAAAATCTGTTGTGTTGTCTGAAATCATGCTACAAAGTTAAGCAACTCACAAGCGCAGGCAAGTCAAAAGGCAGAAATCTCAGACATTTAATATACATGGCAAAAAAAACTCTCTGACTAAAGTGTTACTGAATCGTGGAAAGCCTATTGTAAAATAATGCCTCCTTAGAAGTTTGCACAATGAATCTGTTCCTCTGAATTCAGGCAGATGCCCTGCCCCCCCAAAATTAATCTTCCCCTAAGAAATTGAGCTATGTAATAAACACCCTCTGTTTTAAATGCTCCTTCCTAAAAACACCCTTGGGGTGTTTATAAGAATCAGTAGCTATTGTCATTTAATAAATAACTCAGGAAGCTTAAAAATGCAGGATTATCAATGAAGAAGTAAGAAAACAGGATTTCAAATAATCTCTTGAGTTGTTCTCTCCTTTCCACAGAAACACTTATCAGTTGAATAGTTTTATTACAAAATGATGTTTTAAAACAAATTACACTCTTTTTTTATAAGAACCAGGAAATTTTAATCAAGGCTGGCTGTTCTTAAATTTTTGCCGTTGTTGAGCTTGAAATGTTTTTAATCTGTTTTTAATTCTTAGGTTACTTAGATATCTATATTTTCAATGAATGTCTGGGGTGGTACTAGGTTTATGTGAAAATGCAGCATTCTTGTATATATCTCTGTTTGCTCCCTTTTGACGTTCAGTCTGACTGTCTTTACTTACATATTTCCCTGATACTCTTAGGGCTTTTGAAAAGCCCAGCCTCAGCTTGTTCTTAGTTTGTTCTAAAAGTCTGGGCAAAATCCAGGCTCATGTTCTTATAAAATTGTTCTTATAAAAAAAGGAGTGTACACACTTTTTTTTTATAAGAATACCTTATTTTTTGCCGAGCCTCGATTATTCTTAAGCTTATTCGATTTTGAGCCTGAAAATATTCTTAAATTATTCTTAATCATCAATGTTGTAAATTGGCCTGAAGATCAAGAGAAATAAGTCAAATCTTTGTCATTTGTTATTTTATTAATAAAAAGAGTTACTGTATCAAAGAGTCAGACAGGATGTATGCATTTCAAAACAAATACAGTTGCCTGACAATCACACTTATTGTGCAGTGTAAAAAACGCAGAGAAATAAAAATGATCCTCGTCAAGCTTGAGCCTCAGATTATTCTTAAATAATTCTTAAATTTCAGCAATTTTGAGCCTGAATATTCTTATAGACTGTATTTTTATAAAATAAAAAGTGTGTACTCTCTCTTTTATAAACGCCCCCATCCGCGGCTAAAATACGTCTTCAAGCGAAACTGATAATTTATACAGTTTTAGAATTTTATATTAGGGTAGATTCCATCAGAAGATTCCACCAGGTACATTAAAGATTATTATAGCAACGGTGGAGAAATCCCTCGAAAACGCGAACATGATCACCCTAGGTAATGTCTGCGCAGTATTGTGGAGGATGTGCAGTAATGTGGAGGGATTTTCGCAGTAATGTGGAGGGTGTTCAGTAATGTGGAGGGATATCATCAGTAAGGTGGAGGGATTTTTGCAGTAATGTGGAGGATGTTCAGTAATGTGGAGGCTATCTTTCAGTAATGTGGAGGTGCGCAGTAATGTGGAGGCTATCTTTCAGTAATGTGGAGGATATCATCAGTGATGTGGTGGTTGCGGAGTAATGTGGAGGCTACCTTGAAGTAATGTGGAGGGCTATCATAAGTAACGTGGAGGCTATCTTTCAGTAACGTGGAGGATGTTCAGTAATGTGGAGGACTATCTTTCCGTAATGTGGTGGCTGCGGAGTATTGTGGAGGGCTATCTTAAAGTAATGTGGAGGCTATCATCAGTGATGTGGAGGATATCATCAGTAATGTGGTGGTTGCGGAGTAATGTGGAGGCTATCTTGAAGTAATGTGGAGGCCCGAGTAATCAAAAGCACTCTCGTAGCAGTTGCCGAGAATTTTCATTTTTAAACGATTCTCATTGACAAGAAATGCAATTCGGAAGCTAAACCGTGCGTTTTTTAGCCATGAGAACCTTCACACTGCTTTAATATTTCATCATATAAGTGTAAGAATCACAGTTTTGGTTCATTTGCGTAAAATGTCTAATACATATATATTAACAAAACATGAATAAAATATATCTAACATATGATATGAATTATCTAATATATGAATATAAATTCGAAGAAGAAAACATTGTTCTTTTTTACAAACGAAGATACAATGAGTCTAATAGCAAGTTTATTCACGTAATATTTCATTCATGTCGTTGTGGTTATCATTTGACACTAATCAAACAGAAAGGTCACAAACTAAATAGCAGTATTTATCTTTTCTGTTCATAACACCAATTAAAGTTTTTTTGGGTTTGCAAAAATAGATACTACCTGTAGGAGGGCTTCGAAACAAAAACGAATGTGAATACGTTCTGCTGCTATCACGATGTCCACACGCAAAGGGTTGAATAAAGTAAGGCAAACAAGCAGTATTACGTGAATAAACTTGCTATTAGACTGAGGAAGAGAGACAAAATAAATTGCCACTGATTCATGTACAGATCAGTTTATCGCTCAACTCATTGTATCTTCGTTTGTAAAAAAGAACAATGTTTTCTTCTTCGAATTTATATTCATATATTAGATAATTCATATCATATGTTAGATATATTTTATTCATGTTTTGTTAATATATATGTATTAGACATTTTACGCAAATGAACCAAAACTGTGATTCTTACACTTATATGATGAAATATTAAAGCAGTGTGAAGGTTCTCATGGCTAAAAAACGCACGGTTTAGCTTCCGAATTGCATTTCTTGTCAATGAGAATCGTTTAAAAAACGAAAATTCTCGGCAACCGCTACGAGAGTGCTTCTTGATTACTCGGGCCCTCCACATTACTTCAAGATAGCCCTCCACATTACTCCGCAACCATCACATTACTGATGATATCCCTCCACATCACTGATGATAGCCCTCCACATTACTTTAAGATAGCCCTCCACAATACTCCGCAGCCACCACATTACGGAAAGATAGTCCTCCACATTACTGAACATCCTCCACGTTACTGAAAGATAGCCCTCCACGTTACTTATGATAGCCCTCCACATTACTTCAAGATAGCCCTCCACATTACTCCGCAACCGCCACATCACTGATGATATCCCTCCACATTACTGAAAGATAGCCCTCCACATTACTGCGCACCCTCCACATTACTGAAAGATAGCCCTCCACATTGGGCTATTCCATTTTTACTCCGTACAGGGGTATGGAAGGCGTTTTTAGAAATTTTCGAAGGGCTTGGAATTTCCTAGGGGGTAGGCTTTTAACCCCCCTGGAAACAACAATATCGGCCAGGAAATATTCAAGAACATTTTTTACCCCTTTGGAAAGTGCTAAATTTCCGCACCCCCTCTGGAAAGTTGAAATTTCGTGCGGCACCCCCCCTGGAAAAGACGATTTGCGCTGAGCCCCTCTGGAAATGCCACTTTTCTGCGCAACGCCGTGCGTAAATCTGATTAAACTGAATTATCCGCAAATCAAAACGAAAAAATGCACTGCAACTGTAGTTTCTGATTAAAAAATATTATTAATCTTTAGATCTTTAGATATTTGTGCAAATTGATACAAGAAAGGAAAACCAACAGCGAACTTATTCGTAAGCAACTATGTCACCAGGGCCTCTTTTAACATAGTAACTAGGGGGCAAATCCCCCCTAGTCTCTACCATTGCCCATCTAGTTTCATGAGGTTGCCCCCCTAGTACAATGTCCTAACAAAAGAAAACTGCTAAGAAAAGCCAATCTAGCTCAATCTTGAGGTTGCATTTTGAAAAATTTTCTGGGGGAGCATGCCCCCAGACCCCGGGGGGGTTAACTCCCATATGCATGGGTACAGGATGTGCCATTTTTTGAGGTACCTTTTTAAGTGTGGAAAATAAATTTTGAGGTATCAAATTTGTCAAAATTACAAACTTGGGGGTATAATTTTTGCTAAGATGATCAGTTTTGATAAAGTCGAAAACTGCGAAATAAATTTCAGCTGTATAATTCTAAAATAAGACTTTTAAGTACTGTATTTAATTCTATGTATTGTATTGATATTTATTTGCGAACTTTGGGGTATACTTTTAAAATTTTCTTAAATTTTGGGGTCACATTTTTATAATGAAAATGGCACATCCCGTCACTGATCTATTGAAGTTACCCCCCAGTTCCCAGACCCCTAATTAGGAACACCTCCGGGGCCGCTGTATGCTTGTATTTCAGTCAGCTGTATTTACAGTCAGCTGTAGCATCAATGTAACGTGTACGATATAAATTCTCAGCTGAAGTAGAGATGCCCCCTTGTTATTTCTCCAGCTCTACACGACTGGTTGTGCATAAATTCCTGACAAAAAGACTAAGAGAAGAATGAACTTGCCAAGACTTAGACTTGCTCCAAGTCTATTTCTTAATATCCTTCTCCAAAGGTCCACCATTCCGTGTTAACAAAGGAGAGTGCCAGAGAAATAGACCTGTACCTGTACCTTTCCAGCAGTCATGAATAATTAATGAGATTCCTGCTCCAGTGGCTTGCTGATAAGAAGATCAGGGGTACTGATTTTAGACCAATAAACAAAAGGCAAAACTCTTTCTTTGAAATTGAGAATAATACACTAAATGCATCTTTTCAATATGAATTGAGAGAATTAAGAACAAAAACTTGAACTTCATTCAGAGCCATTGACATTGGCAGCCAAATACATCTTTTGTCAAGAAATGCCTTTACATAACTTCCAGGAGGCAACCCCCTTGGAGATTTTATAATCTGGAAACAGCTTTGTCATTTCTTCATGCTGAATGGCCGATTCTCTCACTTCAGAGAGAAGCGCCAACGGACAGGATCTTGTCCGGTGACGTCAGAATACAAAAAATTTACCTCATTAATTATTCATGACTGCTGGAAAGGTACAAGTCTATTTCTCTGACACTCTCCTTTGTTAACACGGAATTGTGGACCTTTGGAGAAGGATATTAAGAAATAGACTTGGAGCAAGTCTAGCCAAGACTGGACTCGCACTGTGGAAGAAAGTGCTAAAGATAAAACAATAGAACAATAAGTCCCCTTAAATTTTTTGGCCCCCTAGTTTTATCCCCTTAAAAGAGGCCCTGTATGTCACCAATCATTTTTTATCAAAACACGGTCATATTATTCATTTCCATGTTATACTTTTTCACATAGCGACAAGTATTTGCGATACCTCTAAACAAGCTGTCATCATGATTTGTTTTTCAAGGGCAGATAATTAACATTTTTCCATTAATAAGTCTATGGACTGTAATTAATCTTTCTTTGCCTTACTTATTAGCGAGCGGATGAGTTTTGTGTTGAATGAAAGCGCTATCATGATGTAGAAAGACGTTTTATGCGAGACGACAAAGCAAATATCTTGTGAAGAAAAAAGACCATGCTAATTTATTGTTTGTTTTTTTCTATGCTTATTGTAGGGCACTGATTTAACTGTGCTCTAAATATAGCACCAACATGCACCGTCTTTGTTTCTTCAACGTTTCATTCGAAAAGTTGAAAAATTGACCATAGTTATGTAATTGTAATAGCTAGTAGTTTAGTTAATTTTTGTATTCTGTAGCCCAACCAGACCCTTCACAGGGTGTTGAATATTGAATTGAATTGAAAATTGAATTCATTCAAGGACTGTGGGTGCTTGGTACACTAATTTTTTATAAGAAACCCACTATAAGAATTTCTATATGTGCTTTTCCTAAACATCAAGAAACTTTTCTATAGGCCTATGTAATAAGTGGTATTAATCTATTTCCGTGTATCCGTTGAACAGTCTTTTTGTACTATGGTTTGTGAAAAGTTTAATCTCGATTAACCAAAAATTTTAGAAACTCCAGTAATAGACATTTGTTAGCTATGTTGGAAACTTTTCATCTCAGATATGACTAGCAAGATTACTTGAATTTTTGAGAAAGGGTTCCTGGTATCTTTATTCTTATTAGCATTTTAAATAATATTTGTAGTATTTCTGTTGTTATTTTTACAAGAGCTCTGTTGGCTGTTGGCTCTATTCGTTTTCTTTCCAATTTCGGCATTGTCTGGGTTACGTTTTCCATGCTGTGAGCAAAGCTGTCATCAGGATTTGTTTATTATGTATTACTCGAAATTCAACTCGGGGGGGGGGGACGTGCCATTTCAGTCCAAAATTTGTGACCCATAATTCCGCGAACATGATGAATGCTAATGCCCAATATTCCCCCGAGGCAAAGAGCATTTCAGATAACAAAATAATCTGAGAAAAGCAAGTAATGTTTAAAGGGCAACCTTGCTGATAGTCCAAAGAGTTATCAGTTCGGACTGCACATTTTGTAAATGCTAAGCTTAATTCTTCAAATTTCTCCAAATTAGTACCCATAATTCTGCGTTTCCTCAAATGGTACCCATAATTCCGCACATACTTCTAAAAACGATATCGACAATTCCGCACTTTTCAGAAAAAAGGTACACGTTTTCTTTATTATAAGAAAGTTTTTTTTGGGCCAGTATTGAAACTTTCTTAGATATTTCATATTTTCAGTACCAAAACTTTCTTGTGACTTTCTTAGCAAAAATTTTGGAATGCAGTATTTCTAAGAATGTACAGTTTATGGCACTGTATGCATCGCACAAATACCACGATTTAAAAAAAAAATAATCATTAGACTCATTTAATAGAGAAATGAACGACTGAACAGAAGAGCGAAAATAACATACAGAGCACTATGGGGGAAAGTATGAAACAAAACTTTCTTAAGTTTCAACTTCTTGAAACTTCTAGAAACTTTCTGGGTTGCCATTTTTCGTCGCTACATCAGTCGGGGCGGGGGGCAAATCACTAGAAGTGAAATCTCGTACACATTTGCTGGAAATCATCGAAACCCCTCGGAAATCATTTTGTTTTAATTGAAATCTCAAACAGTTTTGGGACGCAGGCAACATTCCTCTAATTTCTAAATTCCTCAGTTTCATTTTTCGTGATCGATATCTGACAGCAGAAACCAATTACTGTACTTTTTTTCAGGCCAAGAGGCCTCTAATTACAGTAAATTCTGTTGACAGCACTGTTAATTATTCTGGAACCAAACAACTTCATCATCATCATCATAATTTAAGCATGCCCCCAGTTGGGACATGTAACATTATAAAGAAAATAATTAAAAACAAAAGAACTCCTCACACCACAGAAGTGGTAAAAACTGGAGCTCTTACAACACAAGAATACATTTTTTAATAAATTCAAAAATACTACATCATTGATTAAAACTAAAGAAAAAGAGACTCGTGAGTAGAAAAAAAAACGGAATATGAAACCAAAACATTGCAAAATTTCACGCGTGTCTTTACAGGAGGTTAGATTTTCTATAATTTGACATTTCGTACAGAAATTTTGCAATATTTTTGTCTAAACGCCATTTTACTGCATTTTTCATGAGTGTTTCAAATTTTAACATTGTTGGATATCTATGAAAATACTCTGGAATATATTTGATCCTTATATCCTTGAGAGATTCACATTTCAAAAGAGCGTGATATTCATCACCTACTTCACTCATGTTGCACATATCACATTTTCTTAATTCATAATTTATTTTACGCCATCTACCAGTTTCAACAGAAAGCTTGTGATTTGCTGTTCTGAACCAGCACAATTGTTGACTTAGTCTCAAAGACAGTTTATGAAGATACTGCTCTGTTTCAAAATTTGCTTTTAGACATTTATACATTTTTCCCTTGTGAGAGGAATCCATATCACAATACCATTTCTGTAAAAATTGGTCTTTAAGAGTATTGGTTACTACTTCTACAAGATGCTTACTATTAGAGAAGCTATGTTGATCCCAAATTAATGAAAACCCAGTGTTATTTAAAATACTTTTAACATACTCAATCCATTTTATTTTGTAATCGTAAGAAAGAATATTATAGTACAACTTAACTGATAATTTTGTTTCTTTTCCTGTTAATATTTTTGTCCAAAAATTCATCACTTCAAAGTGAAAATTATTTTTCTCGTAGCTAAAGAAATAGCCATCGAAACGAAGTGATATCAATGCAAATTTGTACCGAATATTGCAAAAATTTCATAGCTTGCTTTCAAAGCCCTTGAAATTCCTCAATGAATGCATTTGATATTGCAAATGATAAAATTCCATTCTTTTCTGTATTTCTATTTCACAAACAAAAGAGGGGAAAGGTGAAAAGTGCATTATTTCTTGCTTGTATGGTAGTTTTTGTTTAACCTTATGAAGTTCATTAACGATCAATACCTTTAGGAGTCAGATGAATAAGGTCATATTGAAAACTCTCAACTTCCCATACATAGTTAGTCTGGAAATCTTGAATAAAAACATGCCTCCAAAGGTCCAAGATTCCATCAAAGACCACAGAGTGAGGGGAGCGTTAATCCACGATGACAGAAAACCCGTGGGGCCGATGCACACGGGCGACTTTCTTGCATTCTTCAAGAGATTTAACAAGTTAGCACCTCGATGCGCCCTGTGCATATCAGAGCCCCCTAGATCTGTAGTTGTAATTATTAATATATCTTTTGTTACTGCTGTTGTTATATTACTTAATTCTTTACTTGTTGTTCTGTTATGTTACGTTAATTCATCAAGTAGCTGCTTAAGTATACATTTTAACTATGTAATTAGGCTACTTGATAGAAAATAAAAAATGTGAATCTGAATCATGGTCGATTTTGGTCGATTTTCTCAAGAACGTTCTCGAGAACGAATGAAAATGACCGACTAATAAAATTGAGGACCTCTGGAAGGTCTTGATTTTCACAAGTCGATTGTTTTCTTCGCGTTTTCTGTCATCAGGGATTAACGCTCCCCTCACTCTCTCGTCTTCCCTGGAATTGTGGACCTTCGGAGCCATGTTTCATCAAGATTTCTAGATTTGCAATAGGAAATTGTGCGTTTTGGTAAAAATAAAATTTATCTGATTCCTGAAGATGATAGGTTGTAATGAACGTTATAAAATGAAATGAAAAACTTCGTAAAAAGCAATGGAAACAGCAACGAATTATGCTCTTTTTTTTGCCTTCTTTCCCGTTTGGTTGTAAGCGAAAGACGGAAAACGGCTGTTTAACCCATGAAGCATATCAAAATCAATTCATCAAAGATTTCCAAGGTCTTTGAAAACCTAAATTTGCAATTTTTGCAAATGCTGTACAAATTTTGACGAAAATCATTTTGTTTTGATAGAAATTTCTCTAGTTTTTTCGGTCTGTGATTTTGCCTTTGAAGTTGTTTGGATCCACAATAATTTACAGCCTTGTCAACAGAAATTACTGTAATTGCAATCCTTCTTTCCAACTTTCAACACATTAATTAGATCATTGTTCAACTGCGTCTACTTACGTAAATATGAAAAATTATAACAAAACAAGAGATAAACAAATTATGAGCCTAATATAAAGAGTATAGAATATAATGAATAACCATAGTGAATAACCAATCAGTGGTATGTGCATTTTTGAATTTGAATACATATGTGCCTAGGGGAAAGCAAAAGGGGGAACACTTGCTAGACATCTTATAAAGGATTTTATGAAAAAATACGTGCATTTATGCAAAATATACTGCAAAATATACATACTGCAAAACATTTGTATTCTGTATTGATATATTAGCTTTGTCGAATTAACATCAATTGGTTAATAACATCTCCTGATTCCCTTTTTTAATTTACTTCTAAAAAGTTTGGATAAATTATGAATAGATTGTTAACCCAACTTATTTATCAATCCTTTTCTATATCTTTATCTTAAGTTGTGCTTTGTTAATAATGGTAGAGTGAATTAGTATATTTTAGATTTAGAAAAATTATATTTAGAGGCCTACTTGGTCTAGATACCTTGAAAAGAAAAAAAGTAAATAGGAATAATTATAATGATGATAATAACAAATCACTGAGGAATAGTTTTTTAAAGTTTGTCAGGAAAGACATCTATTTTTTTGTTTTTACAAATTGAAATTTTAAATCAGAATCTTCCTTCATACCCCCGCTTTGCTTTAACTCCCAAGCTGCAACATAAGGCACCTAGGAGTCGCTTTTATTTCACTCTAAAAGGGTAGACTTACTACATGAGTCGTAGTTTTTGCCGCCCTCACCTCAATTCAATTCATTCAAAAAATGTAAAAAAAATTGTTGTTGCTGTTGTTAAAGGCTGTGTTGCGTAGGGGGCTGGGAGCGAATCTACGACTTTTGTAGTGAGTCTACCCTTATTATCTATCCCCCTGGAAATACAAGAGAACTTGGTGCTGAGACCCCCCAGGAAGTAACCAATTGGAGTAAAATAACCCCCTTGGAAATACCAATTTGAGGGTAAGGCTCCCCCTGGAAATCCTGGGGGGTTGTAGGGGGCAATTCCCCCCCTGGAAAACGCCTTCCATACCCCTGTACGGAGTAAAAATGGAATAGCCCATTACTGAACATCCTCCACATTACTGCAAAAATCCCTCCACCTTACTGATGATATCCCTCCACATTACTGAACACCCTCCACATTACTGCGAAAATCCCTCCACATTACTGCACATCCTCCACAATACTGCGCAGACATTACCTAGGGTGATGATAAACTGTTGGCAAAAGGAAAAGCTCGGAAAAGCAAAAGCATAGCCTGCGTCCAGACTCAAACTGATCAAATCAGTAGAGTCTGCGCAACTACGTCCAAAAGCTTGTTCTGCTGACTCAGCAATCTCGTTTTCATTTTAAACCGCGCGCGTTGCCATGCGGTGAACGCTCCGCTCGGCCTGTTCATTTCCTTGTGGCGTGGCTTAGATTTACTTTGTAGCTTGGTGTCCTGCTAGATACTTGTGAAAAATAATAAAGTAAGTCATGTCGTGCGTTATTTGTTTCACTGAGTTCACAACAAAACAGTCTTGGGACTTTAATTTAGTGGATGGAAAGGAAAGTTTTTACAGCGCCTGAACTTCGTAATCGAAATACGGCCTACTATCGACGAGAAGTCCTACCTCCGTTTGCAGAGCGTGCCTTTGGCAGTTGAAACGATTGCACACTGCTCGCTTGAAAGTGGAAGAAATAGAAGCATAGATAGAGCAGAAATACACATCTGGGGCAATGAAAGGAGGGATTGCTGTTAAATCAAAGACCGCGAAAAGACTGCTGGCTTTTGAAGAAGAGCATTCTGATTCTGCCAGTGTGAAGCACGCATTTGTACCAGTACCTTCAGTTGCTGTCATCAGTGTCAGTAGCAAGGACAGTGCAGTGACCCCAGACGATATCATTGATAGATCATCTGTCAAGAAGAATGGCTCACCCTATATCTGCTAGCACACCAGCTAAAAGAAGCAAATCTGATTCTTGGGTTGATGACTGCAAAACAAGGGCATCTGTAACAGTTGTTTTGCAGCAGTTGGTGCAATGCTATGCAGAGGAACCTACAAGCAAATAGCTTCTTCCGTTTGGAAACATCAGACATTGCGTGGTTTCCTCATAGAAATTTTTCTGAAAGAGATCTACAAGGAATGCCAGCAGCTTTGTCAATTAAAAGAAAGGCCTGGAAACTCTAAACAAGCCATGAAAATTTTAGAGCACTGCCCAGAAAAGAAACGAACGTCCCTGAAGCCAAGCTGTCTCTGTTTAACAAGCAAGGAAGACATAACCAGGTTCAACCTAGAAGAATTCGATGCAATAACTTTTTATGGAAACAGGGTGATATTAAATTAAAGAATTGTTGTCTCATGGCCCAGTATCTACCTTTGCCAATTTTGAAGTGCAAAGTATGGAAATTGCAAAAGTACTATGCGAGTTGCTGTTAAAATTATGCTTGGGGGCTTTCCAAGCTTGATTTATGTCCATTTGTTTATATCAACTAGCATGTACTATCATGTTATGCATTTTCCATGTTTCGTTTTATACTTATGTAAGCCTGTTCACAGTACAAAAACTAGCCTGGATGTGATCTAGATTTACTAAGGTCACAGCTCGGTTTATGTTTGCCAACATTTACAGATGTTCTTGGTCTAAAAGAAACAGCGGTCCAAACCAAGACCCAGGCTACTTTTTATAATGAACAAGGCTATAGGTATAAAATTTTCTGAAATTAAATGTTAAAAGCCTGGCAATGTACTTACATAATTAAGATTTCTTTTTAAAATAATGTAAACTGTTAGTTAATTTAAGTAGATATATTAAGTAGATTATCCTTAGATATATTCCAAGTGCTCTTTTCAGTATATATGCAATGCATTCTAGAGGTAGGTACCTAGAGAGTTTATTTACTTTATTTTAAAAATATCATTATTGTTGTAACTAATTTCAGTTTGTAACAATTATGTAATATTTAAAATTGCAAATTCTAGTTAAGGTGTCTGAGTCAATAATGTATCTGATTAAGGTAAGAAAATGGAGGCATGTGCGAGAAATCCTTTTTTGAGGCAGTCAAGTCTGCCTCTGGTTCTCTAGGTTGTGGGGATGAAATTCTCAGGGCTATAATTATGAACTATTGTACACTATTGGAAACCCCATGTACTGCTGCCTTCATATTCTTACCTTAAAGTTCTTGAAATATTTCAAATAGATCCTAAAATACACTTTGAAGGATTTGAAATGGTTTCAAATTACATGCTGGTAAACATACATAGTTCTGCTGAAAAGCTGACCCAAGTAAGAAAGTTTCTGACAAGTCAATCCAGAATCAAATATTCATATTTGAAGTGTGTCTGCTAAATGCCATTAAGCCAACAGTTCACTTAGCTGCCTATCTTGAAAGCTCCAGTTGTGTAGCTTTGTGTTAACAAATAAAGATTGCTCCTTTGCTTTCTAATATTACATGTACCCTACTGCATTGCATGCAACAATGGGATTTTTTGTGTCAGTCATTGGAGCAGAATTCTTTTCAGTTGTTCTCAGATCTTTTACCATAATCAATGTGCACTGAAATTCTATTCAGTTGTTCTTAGATCTATTGCAAAGTTCCAATGATTTAAAAAACGTGTTATTCTTTTCCACGAACTGCTGATGTGAATCAAACCAATGTCAAACCAATTCCATTTCTTCATCATCATCAGCAATTGGCTGTATGTAATCAACAACATTGCTTAAGGAATGGTCTTGAGGGCCAGATTCATCCAGAGCATTCAGAGCATGATCATAATCAATCATACGATCTGCGCTATCTAAGAAGCTAATTTCAGAGTCATCTCGTACATCAATCCCACAGCTGAAACTCTTGAATTCGCCATTTTGAACTAACTCACCCAATCCACAAGATTACCGCGCGCGAACACAACGAAATCCCAAGCGGCCGCTCAAAGAAGAAAACAATAGCACGCTGGGATTGACCAATCAAATCGCCTGCCAAAAAATTGGCAGGCGATTTGATTGGTTTAGTAGACAAAAGAAAACAAAACAGAATTGAAGAAGTAATGAAACGAAAAAGAGGCCAGAACAAGCTTTTGGACGTAGTTGCGCAGACTCTACTGATTTGATCTGTTTGAGTCTGGACGCAGGCTACAAAAGCAAGGCTGTCAGAATGTACGGTGCCCCGAACGTATCTCGGCATCCCTCCAAATCAAAACTTGCCCTATCAATAGCAAAAATCCCTCTAGTTCAAGATGGCAGCCGGTGCCTTGTAGCCGAACCATAATTCTATTGTGTTTCAACCAAACCCTCAAAATCCTCCCCCTTGGAATGGATAAACAACTCCAAAAAATTTACATTTGATTTTTTGATCAATCAGTTTTTCGACAAATTTTTAGTAGAAAAAAGATCCTACCTCATTAGAATACCTTCCATACTCAACCATCCCACCAAAAATGAGAAGCCGTGTTCCATCGCAGATAAATCCAAATGCAGCGCAGCCAGGCGGAATCTCGCCTTGAACGGCGGGAGAAAACCATTGATTTGTCGCTAAAAAAGAAAAACACATCAAATGTTGTCCTTATTAGTACTTTCTTTAACATTACTGTTTGAAGATCTTCCATAGAGCAAGCCACGTGAACAAGAAGCAGTGATTGTGCAGGGACTAGGCCAACTTAGGCCATCTCCCCAACGAAGCAAAAAAATTTCCAGATCTATCTACCTAATACTTACAAGTATTGTAAACGTGCAATTCCTCAACAATTCCTTCGTTACCACCTCCGAAGATCACGATGAGATCTCTTATTGCCACAGCTCTGTGACCATGCCTTGGACGAGGACCTGGGCCAGAAGGATCAGAAACCCTTTTCCACTTCATGAAGGCTGCCATGTTGTTTACATGGTATTTGATATGGCGGCTGGCATTCAACTGGAACTTTTTGTGCGCAAGCGCCAACGGATCTACTTGTTGGTGGCTATCTTTAAAGCACGGAATGTGGAACGACGGAATGACAGAACGACGGAATAACCAAAAAAGTAATTATTGGCGTTTCGAACATAAAGACGAAATCTAAAATACAGAAAGGTTGAAAAAAATAAAACCATTAAAAAGAATTTTTATTTGATTATGTGACAATTTTTGTTTCGCGTTATCGTTTCATGTACTTTTCGTGTTGAAGTTTAAGTTAAGCAATGTGTTTCGCTTATTATCTAAACTTTAAAAGGCATTAACTAATATGTATTTTTTACTTCAATATTTTGAAATCAACTGAAACAAAGCAACAGCAAACTTTAGATAGGTTTAGACGTTTCACAGGCATAAACTGAAAAAAAACAGGTTCTTTTATTTTCTATTAAAATTTCTCTTTTCTTTTGTTTTATGTCTGTTACTATTATATTCAAACTATTAATACTATTACCAATAATTGTTGTTGTCTTCTTGAATAAAAATATATTTATGCTAACATAGGACAGTATGAAATAAGTTGCAAACAAGGAATGCTGCCACAGAATAGGAACGCTGCAAATGAACTAACAAGTTTGGTTTCCAAAGTTTTTGAACTATTAGAAAGAAGTTATGATACCCAATTTGATAAAATACCACGCATTGCACAGGACTTCAAAAATAGAATGATCAGGTTTTTTTTCACAAAATCTTAAATCATCTCCGTAGAAATCTACAAAAATCAACAAAAGTCATCATAAATCTACATAATTACTGTAATGAGCAATATCAACAGATCGTACAGTATTTCCGAGTTTTTAGTTAGTGGACAAAATCCTAAAGCAATTAGGGAATTCAATTTTACCAATTACGAGAACAGACGTCATTGCAAAGATATAAATATAGAAGTCTCTGATTAATGCCCCTAGAAGTTTAAATAAGCAAAACACATTTCTTAACTTGAAGGCTTCAACACGAACAAGTAACTCTAAATAACGTGAAATAAAATCGTCACACAATAAAGTGAAATCCTTCTCAAATAGTTTTTTTTTGTTGATTTGATACTATCTATATTTGTCTTCACACTTGAAACTCCAATACTAACTTCTTTCACTTACATATTCCGCCATTTTGTCATTCCGTCGTTCCTCATTCCGTGTTCCGATCGATAGCCATCTCGAAAATGGCTAACCGGAAACGGGGAATGGAGAATGGGGAACTGGGAATAGGGAACGGAAAATTAACAATTTGAAATTGACTTTTTTCTTCTAATGTATTCTGGTGCGAGGATTAGATTGTAATGTATACTCATTGGATACAAAACTGCGGTGACTGTTCAGCTACAGGTCTGTCTGAGACCTGTCTTAGTATGTTAAAAGCTCTTTAATATTGTGAAACATGCAGAGGCGGAAAAACTAGATAAAAATTGTTTCATCTTGTGGGCTTCTGATTCCTAGCTTCAACCAGAAAGACCAGAAAAGAAAAATCACAAAACATTCGACAAAACTTTCATTATAAAAATCTCTGAGAATTCATTCGTGAAATGTTGTACAATTCTTGAAGGTACGGGGCCCCTTCGAAATGTATGTATGTATTATGAATTTTTTAAAAGGATATGTACAATTCAGTTTAATATAAACTGCTATCAACATGTGTCCTTTTGACCTAATTAAGAGAAGATAAATTTATATAACAAGCGAATAAGTAAATAAATTACGATATACCTACAATTCAAAAATAAAAGCCTATAAATGTCTTGCAATATAAAATAAAATTTACTTAAAAAATATGTTTACTTTGTTCTCAAAATCATCTGCACTTTCTCTAATAGCTTTAGGAAGTGAGTTATATAATCTAGCGCCCATAAAGAAAAAACCATTCTTGGCAAACTCTAGTTTAACTTTCGGAATTCGTAAAAGAATGTTTCTGTTCCTTGTTCTTGCATTGTGTTCGTTGATTATAAAGTAGTCGTGAAAGTTTGTACACACCTTTCCATTTAGACACTTTCTTACCAATAAAATAGCATGCTTATCGATTTCGTGTTTTAAATTGCATGTCTTTGACTTTAATATAGAGGAAGCTCGTGCCTCTATCGATTTCAGTTTCTTAAGCTGGGTTTGAGTGAGGTTCAACTGAACGATGCAGTTGTAATTCAGGGCTGGAATGATGGCACTCGTGTAGACGGCATTTGCGGCCTTAATGGTCATCAACGGCTTCAATTTGCGCAGGAGGCCAAGTTTAGCTGACGCTTTTTTATACTTTTTGTCAAAATTTGCTGCGAGATTTAGTTGTTGATCCAGAAGGGTACCGAGATATTTATATGACTGAGTGCAATTGATCTTTGTACCATTATAAGACAGATTTAGATCTCTCGAGTTTGGTGCAACAGCTGATATACGTCTTGAAGTGCCTAGCAACATGCACTCTGTTTTGCCCTTCTTTAGATTGATTACGAGGTCGTTACAAGAAAGGTAGGTCGATATCGAGGCGAGGTCTCTGTTTAAGTTATCCTCTATTTCATCAATTGATTTTGACGACAGGTATATCACTGTGTCATCTGCAAACTGTACGACGTTACTATGATGGAGGCAGTCTTCAAAGTCGTTGAAAAATAGCAAGAACATGATGGGGCCTAAGATTGAGCCCTGAGGGACTCCACAAGTTAGAGGACATGGATCTGAAAGTTCTTGACCTAGCTTAACAACTTGCAATCTTTGAAATAGATAATCTGTAAACCAAGTGAGCGCTAATTCATTGATTCCGTATGACTTCATTTTTTCAAGAAGCCTACTATGGTCGAGCGTGTCAAATGCTTTAGATAAGTCCAGGTATACAGCTCCGGAAAGCAGTCCTTTATCGCCTGACCTCCTGATAGAATCAATGAAAAGGGCTGTTGCAAGTTCGGTGGAACGCTTGCTTCGGTAACCAAATTGCTTATCAGATAGGAGTTTGTTTCGTTCCAAATAGTCCATTAACTGATGATGTACAGCTCTTTCAAGAACTTTAGAGATTACTGGTAAAATAGATATTGGCCTGTAGTTGTTGACATCTACAGCAGAACCACTTTTGTGAAGTGGTACGACTCGTGCAATTTTCCAGTCAGTAGGTACTTGCCCAGTCCTGAGAGATAAGTTTATAATGTATGAGATTGGTTTGGCAATTTCAGATGCAACGTCTTTAAGCATTCCAAACTGAAAGGTGGTGGGATCGTTCCAATCTTCCTCTCTTTTGACTTGCGACATTTTCTCAGAAGTTTATCACGTCGGTTCATCAGTTTTTTTATCTCCGTCGTGAGCCACGGACAGAAGGACCCCTTTACTCTCTTGGTAATCATTGGGGCATGCTTGTTGAAGAGCATTGTCAAAATATCTCTGAGAAAATGCCAAGCTTTTTTTACGTCGTTGATCCGGTACAATGGCTCAATTGCATCCAGTGAAAGGTCCCGTTTCAACGCTTCTGGGTCGTATTTAGAATAGTTTCGACACGTTATTGTACGTGGATCCACTTTTTGATGATTGAGCTTCCTTACACAACCAATTGAATCATGATCGCTGAGACTCAAGGGAGTAACGATTGTTTTCGCAATGTTTTCGTCTCTTGTAGTTAGAATAACATCAATGAGCGTGCTGGTCTCTTGCGTAACTCTCGTTGGGGATTTGACTAATTGTTTAAATCCATTAGAAGACAAAACGCATTTCAATTCCTTACAGCTGTTTTTATCAAGATAGTTTGCATTTATATCACCCAACAGAATAACTTCTTTGAACGCTTCATTTACTGTAATCAGGGCATCTGCTAGAAGATCATCGAAGTTTGTTGGAAGGTATTGGGAGGAATCCGGGGGTCTGTAAACACTACCAACAACGAAACTTTTCGAATTTTTTTGAATTACTTCGATCCAAATTGCCTCAATTTCGCCGGTTTCCAGGTCAAGTCTTCTTTTCCAGGTGATGTTGTTAGATACATACATGGCTACCCCTCCTCCCGAACCATTTACTCGGCATTTAAAAGAAAATGCGTATCCCGGAATGTTAAAAAGATTAGTGGTCTCATCACTGTTGCTGTCAGTTATGTGTGTTTCTGATAAAGTGATTATATCGATGTTTTTATACTTCCCCAAAGTTGCACACAAGTTCCCAAAGTTGCCTAACAAACCTCTAATATTCTGATGAATATTGGTTCACAACGGTGCATAGCTTTGAATCTATTGACAACCACTCTGATTCCCATTTCAGGGTCAAGTTGGCCGATTAGTTGGCTGAAAGCCGATTCAGCGAACGTCGATGGCGCGCAGCCACAGAGGGGGGGTCTGGGGTACTGCCCAAGAAAAATTTAAATTCTGGATGCCCTTGGATGCGATTTCCAAGCATTTGGGGGCATAATTTCCTAATATAATTACTCATTTCGCACACGAAACGCTAGACATCGCAGTGCAACTAACTTTCGCAGTGTCGTATTGAAGTCACTTTTGGGGTTTCCGTAAATTGATAATGCCGATTTTTTGGTTGGTGATCAAAAAAATAGAAGTGCAGTAGCCCCCTCAGGCCCCCTCTAAATCCGCCCCTGCCTTTCTCTGTGGATCCTTAGCGCTCTCAAGGCGATCTTATATCATTACTGTACGCAAGTGATTCTTTATTAGACGCATCGAATTGAAATTTCTCTCGCATTCAGCTTAAGAGACAGGCACTTAGATGCTATACCTGAAAAATGCGCCTTTTAGATGACTGGGCTTCATTTTCCTTCTTTCATTTAAAAAAAACACGTGAATATTGCAACTTCACGGTAGAGGGCGCCTTTTTCAACATTAAAAAGGTCTGCAAAGGATATTAATATTGCTCGTCAAGAAAGTTAGGAGATCGATGTTATGTTGGGCTGAGAGATAGATGTTAGATATTCTTTGCATAATAGTTAGATTCCTAGTGCCGAATCCCCTCTCAGATTCCACCTTAACTTAATCAACGACCGGAAAAGGAGTCAAAGTGACAAAAAGAAGTCACCCATCGGCACTTCCCCGACAGCGGTAGGATTTTCCCCGATGAGGGGGCTAGAGTTCCCCGACAAGGGGGTTGTAGCCCCCTAGCCCCCACCTGACGCCACCCCTGCTTCAAACGTACTAACGCCCGCACTGCATTGAGGTAGTTGTAGTAACCGCATCGCCGCATGCTGTTGTTAGTTCAGTACACAGCGTTGTTATTATAATTACACTTTGATTCAAATTCTTTAGTGGCCGAAGCAGACGAAAACGATATCAGATCAGCATCTTGTTTCTCCATTGGTCTATTGCTGTCACGAACAAACCATTAAGAGCAAAAAGATGCCCGAATTCCAGTAAATATAGCTCCTTTTAGACGACTCATATAACTATATGCAAGTCTTGGATCGAAGTCCATTTCTGGCTCAATAATATGCGGCATTTTTGAGACAACTTTCATGATCTTTTACATTCTTCTACACAGCAAAACCCATCGTCCATAAATTTTAGGGCACATGACCCTAAATCACAATTGTCCCTATTTTAACACTTAATTGTCCCTTACTTGTCCCTAAATTTCTTGGATAAATTATTTTATTAATGCTTTAGTGTCAATTCTACATCTCATCCCTAAATCGTCCCTTAATCCAAATTACTCTTGTCTCTACATTGTCCCTAAATTATCACGAATTTTTCTGACCCTAAATCAATTTTACTATCTCTTTTGGAAATTTTCCCTAATTTGTCCCTAATATTTGAATTTCGTATAATTCAATTGATAAAAGCGCGCAAAGTTAAATTTTCAAACCGTCAACATCTGAGTAAACAATTTGGCAAGGCAGTAGAACAGAGATGCAGACATTGCAGAGATGCAGAGAACAGAGATGAAGAGAACAGAGAAAGGTCCTTTGGTGAAAAACGTTCTGTTAATATTCCGTAATAAGAAACCAGTCAGTAACATTTTTTATTCCATTCCTAAAAAACTTCAAGTTAGAATTCCCGGCCTTCGATGCAGGCAATTTAATATTTTATTTTGAAATCTTAATGTCGAACTTGGTTAACTTGATTTTCAGTTTCGAACTTTATCATCTTCAAAGCGAATAGGAACATTTTTACTTTTGCTTGCATCTAGAGCATATCTAAAATCGTTTATATTTAACTAAGGAGAAGTCATTACAGAAAGCATTCCAGAGTTGAAGGAAATTAAATAAAATATGAGAGTTCTTGGTACCCCTTTCATCAAATTACCAAAAGCAGAGCATTTTTCCGATTTTAATAAATACTTTTTTTAGATTTATTTGATTTGTAAATGGAGGGCCATCACCTGAACGAAGAGAAGAAAACATCGTCATTTTCGACACGACACACCTATTGCGATGTTGAATGCTGTATTTGGAAAAGATGAAGAGAGAAAAGGCTGCTGGTGGTTGTTCAAAATGTTTGCAGAGAAAAGACAGTTAAATAGTATCAAATTTACTCTGTTGACACTATATGATTTTTGATGATTTTTGAAGATTGATATAAGTTTATTGTAGACTCAACCGAAGTAATAGTTTTGATGTATGTGAGACATAGAATTTTTTAGCTTATTCAGCATTGTTCACGTATAAAAGTACTATCATTGTGAAGTTATTATGAATTACAACTGGTACATAAATGGTAACAATTACTCCAAATCTCTTCTGGCATTTCTTGAACAATAGGCAGCATACAATGGCCCTTAATTCAGGGATAGTTTAGGGACAATTTAGGGACAATCAGGATTTCAATACAGTAGAAAAGTAACCTTCGAATTTAGGGACGAATTATGGTCGTTTTATGGACAATTTATGGACAATATAGGGTCCAATTGTTAGATCACCAAAGTGATACTAACGAAATCTGTGTGAGTTCTTAATCTAATACGGTATAATAAATGACAACAGCAAAAATCAAAACTTACAGACTCTTGAAACTTTGGACTCTTGAATTGCGAGCGGGAGCGGCAGATCAGACAACACTGAATGAACTCAAAAATCTTCTTCAACAAACAATAACCAATGATCAATACTCAATACTTCTTCTAATAAAATCTATACGTTTCAAACTTCCAATAAAACTTTTGATAACAAACGAATCTTCAATCCATTCAAAGAAGCTCTCCCCTAGAACCCATAAAAACCCATGTTATATACCCTTACGGCAACGCCCCAATATAATTAACTTTAACCAATAGAATACACTACAAATATTGTCCAATCATTGAGTTCTTCGTGTTCATTCATTAACCAATGAAAATCAAGATATATAACTTTACTAAATATTTACTAGTTATAACTTCACGTGCTAATTCTACTTCAATTTTCACTAGTTAAAATGTTCACATGTTGTCCCTCGTGAAAACTTCTCGATCTTCTCGACTTCGGTCGTCGGACAGGAACACAGGAAAGCAGGAACACAGGAACGCAGGAATACAGGAACGACAGCAAAAACAGCAATAACAGCAAAAACAGCAATAATATACATCGTTTCACAACACAATTATGGTCAAAATCGTGGTCTCAGTTTAGGGACAAAAATTTCGATTGTCCATAAATTTTCGGGTTAAATAGCTTTACAGTGTTTCAGCAACATATTAGCGAGATATTGATAAGACGCTACTTGACGGTCATTGTATACTTGAGGTGCGGCAACAGGAATATGAAAAGGTGTACCACTTTGGGATCAACGCCGTGATACAGCCTAATGGTTGACTCATGAAGCAAAACTACTTTTAAATCTGGAACTACCTGCACTGATTGTAAATAGCTATGAAGCTTTCGACTATTGTGTTTTAGACTTCTTCGTGCAAGCGAATTCTTCGTCTTCCCTCGAGGAAATTTGTTCACCTTATGACTTTGGCTTCGCGACGAATTTTTGGCGTCTCATTTTTTATTCCTAGCAACGTGTTTTGATGTCCCTGTCCCAGAACGATTGTCGGCAGCAAAAGCACAAGCAGGCAAGTTCCACAAGTCATTACCATAGACTTGGAAACGTGGGATGCTTTCTTCTCTGCTCTTTCGGTCTCACCTATCTTTCTTGCCTTTTTTTCTGCACCTTTTAACTATATGAAAACTGAAAAACTTGTTTTCCTTAACATTGGAAATAGAAAAGTACCCTTTCGCCGTTCATTATAGTGGGTTGGCACAAATAACATACCCCCTAGCAAGGGGCGAGTTGCGTTTTCTGGAGGTTTTCTTTGATATACAAAGTTGCCTTTAAAGACCAAGGTAGCTACAATAGGGGATATACCTGCCAATGACTTTCGCAAAATAATCCGTCCACTAACTTCGTTTCTCTAAGATAGTCTAGGAATGACTCTTCCAGTTTATAATAGACATCACATCATTCGACAGTTAAGCTTTAAAAATACCGTCAGGTGGTAAATTTCCTTTATAAAGCATAATAATTGTTTCTTCGTTTATTCCAATCTTTGAAAATGTCTATCTGGCTCTTGCGCGTTATTTGTCGCTTGCAGTTGTTCACTTTCACACTGTATTATAATTTAGAGATGTTATTCCAGTGTTTGATTTTCAGTTGGGGTCTTGTCCTTTGTTACTGGCATCAGACATTTAGTCACTACATCTGTTGCAATTTTTTGACAGATGCTGGAAACGCAGCTGCTAATGAAGGGTGTCGACGCTTGTGCGCAAGTGCTAATAATCAATGTTGCGCAAGGCTCACTGGTTTTTTCATTCAAACCTGAAGCCAATATAGTCATTTTCCCATAAAACATTTGCAAATCAAATATATATAAGTGTAAAGATGATAATTATATACAAACAGTTTTAGCAACCATAACAGCTAAGGCTGAAAAAAAATCCTGCCTCAAACAGCTACAGGTATCCAAATTCTACGCAATTGTTGAAAAAAGTAATCAACACAAAACCAACACATGATCAAATTGGCATTTTTTTAGAAAAATGCAAAGATGCAAGGTATATTGTTTGCGGGCATACACCCCGAAATTAGTTTTCTTTTAAGATTCAGAAATCTAGATTTCAAGGTTATATGTTTACGTTTTGATACAGCGAAAGGCTCAAGCCTTCACCAGTGTCTTTGGTCTCATGGGAACGTATTAGCTTCCCTTAAACGACGCAAAAAATACATTTTGCGAGATAAAATCATTTAGCATCAAATTAGTGATGCTAGAAATGATCTGAAATAATTGGTATAAATCTACATGGTAGAACATTTGAAAGTCTAATCAATTTCTACTTTGCTCTTGCTGCCGTTCCTCGTTGACGTGCGTGTCTTCGTTATCATCAGCATTATAATTGCTTTCATACTCTCTGTGTTCGAATTCTTTTCCAGCTTCCCATTCCATTTCAGCCATTGAAGTTCCAGGCTCAAGGTGGTAGTTTAGATGACATCCTTTCCCATTCGTCGAAGCTGTGTCCTAAGTCGATGTTTCAAGCATCATGTGTGGCTCAGAGCAGTGTTATTCTTCTGGTACATTATTCTGTAGTAGTTAGCATATATTTACATACATTAGCATATTTAGTTACTCGTTCTTTAGCTAGCCATTTTAGGTAACATGTGCAACTTGTTTTTGGTCAATCAAGGATCCATCTCTTTTCATAACTTTCTTCCGTCTCCCAACGCCAAAACATCTTCTCAGTCTTAGCTATGAATTTGACTAAACTTTCTTCGTCTCCACTTGGCATCGATCAATCGCAAGACCTCACCGTCAACACAAACATCATCAAGCAAAGTTGTTCTTGTAGCAAGCAGCTATAGACCAGATCGGTAACGTTTTTACACCCATTTCAGGTCATATGGTCATACCCTTGAGAAACCATTGGTTTGTTGTCAATTTCAGTGGTCGAACCACGCTTTTGAAGGCACAAAATTTAGAATTAAATTAAAAGGAAAACCTCCTCCAGAGTATGGCCATGTGACCTCAAATGGGTATAAACAACGTTAGCCGATTTTGTCTATTCCACAAGGTTATGTAACAAATTAATGTAACATGATGTGCATAATGAATCGGCTAAACAAAGTTCCTCTTCCTGAAACAAAATTTTGATTGGAAAGGCCCGGGGGGTACTTCCATTGTTCGCTATATTAGACGTGCCGCCCAAATGGGTAACTTTTTCAGCGCCAATTTCCCTTCATATGGGTTGATTTTTTGTAAAGAATTTCTACACATGGGTAGTACAATGTTCAAAAACTTTTAGACATGCATTGCTTTGAAAAGCCCGATAAAAGTGCGTTTTAGTTTTCAGCGCAAATGCCTTTTTGCCGCATTTAGAGTTGCCTCGGGCGTTAAATTGGGCTCGAACATTTGAGATATTGGTACAAATAGGAAAAAATTTCGTTGTTTTTTCTATACATGGGATGGGTACCACGACTGACAAAATTTGTCGGTAGACGTGGGTGGGTTTGGAGAAACTGAGCGGCACGTCTAGTCATTTGAACAATGAAGTACCCCCCCCCCCCCCCCCGGGTGGAGAGGATGCTCGAAAAGAGGAGAGGATGGGAGGATGGGCGAAGAGCGAAGAAAAAATGCATCATAATATAAAAAAACTTTAATTTCTAGGCTACACACACGTTGCATTACTGCTATCGTCTCATGATGACTAAATTTAAGATGAAATTTGTAACAAGTTGGAAGTTGGTTTTTGACGGAGTTTTGCTGGGTTTTGCAGGTTTTTCTGGAACAGTTCCAGTCTGAGTTCAATCTGAGTCCGAATGTGAATCTGAGTCTGGACGAATATTCATATACGTTGTGTTGTGTTTGGTGGTTCGTTGCCTGTCAAGATTCAACAATGAAGAGGCAACACGTTATCAACTGTACATTTTCGAAGTGGTATCCTCTTTTCCGCCAGTGGACAATAAAAAGTAAGATAATAAAGCTTCCTAAAGATTTCATAAAATATTTACTTGAAGACGGTATTGTGCTGCCCGCTGCGAATGGTAATTCTGGTGAAGAATTAGGCCCAAATCAAATTGACAATTCATCAATTAATGACGTCATACCAGATGATTGGAGTGACTGTGATGATGAATCATTTACGCCTCCTACCTTCCCACAGCTGCAAATTGATGTAGAAAGAGCAATAACAGAGCTCGGGGGAACAGTCTTTCCAAAACTGAACTGGAGTTCTCCAAAGGATGCCAGATGGATAAGTGCAGATGGCACATTGAAGTGCAAATCATTCAGTGACATTTGCCTGTTACTGAAAAGCTCGGATTTCATTGTTCATGATCTCATAAAAGCATTTGAATATTGTGAGGACTCAACAGAATGTCTATCACATGATGGCTTTGAACTTGTACTGAGGAAATGGACTGACATATCAACAGCTTCTGAATTCAGATGTTTTGTGAGAAAAGATCAACTTGTTGCAATAACACAAAGAGACACAATGAATTCTTATGATTTTCTTTTGATTAATAACCACATTATTCATGCAGACATCACAAAGTTTTTCAAATTGAAAATCAAGTCAAAGTTCGTTGAAAGCAGTTTTGCCTTTGATATTTGGAGAAATGGAGATGGAAAAGTAAAGTTGATTGATGTTAACCCATTTTCACCTTACACTGATTCTCTTCTTTTCAGCTGGCAAGAGTTAAGAAATGAATTAGATGACTGTGATATTTCAACAAGTGAAACCCAAGGAGAATTAAGATTAGTTCCAAAGAATGCTGTCACCATGCAACCAAGTCAGTTTTTATCTTATCAGTTGCCAAAGGATGCTGTGGACTTAGCCAGTGGAGAAAATATCAATAATTTACTTGGTTACTTAAACTGAACAGAGAACTCGATTTACTAGTATTTTGAAAGCTATGGCAAAGAATAATGTGAGATACTTATCTATGTGAGCTCATGCATTCTATGCTTGTTTCCACAGTTGGATTCTGAAAGACCTGCAAATCTTAACTGTCTCACATGCAAGCAAATTATGGGCTTAAACAAGCAAACAGTCAAGGAGGCCTGTATTTTACATTTCAAAAAAGAGAAGAAAACAGAAATTCCAGAAAAGCTGCTGAGTATTTGCTTCTCCAAAATTGGTCTATTTGTTAAAATGCTGCGCATATGCTACCTGAAAATGTCAGCCAGCTATTCTATAGAAATGCCTAAAGAAGACTTATACTGTAGATTTCATGTGTCCCTTGTTCTAGGTGTTGTGTTGAATCCTAGTGGCCTGGTGTTATTTTGCATTTGGATTTTCTTCCTCAAATTTAAATGTGCGTTTGCTGCTCTCTGTTTTCAGATTTAATTCCTGTGCCTCTACATCCAGTTCTGTAGTGGTGTGCTGCTCTTCACTTCATCACAAGGTTATTCAAGTGTGCAGGAAAAGTGCATAGGTCCCTTCAAGTATGATATATCAGCTCTCAGCTTAACAGTTCAAACAATTCTATCTCTGTCATGAATAAGATCAGTAATATTTTACCTTCCAATCTGCTTGGCCTTTTTGCACCTAAATCATTGCTTCATCTCCTTTCATTTGCATTATTTTCCGCTCTCTATAACAGGTTGTTCAATGTCCCATCTCTTCCACATTGCCCTTGCATACCTTACTTAAATTACTTAGCTTTCAAGGACTTGTGATCAATCTTCATCAATATGAAAATTGGCACATTCAGAGTAAGTTTTTGTCACTCCACATCATCCTCACGGTAAGTGAGTTAGTGGTTCATTGGTGAATATTATTTGAATGCCGTGAAACACGTTCTGTAACTCTTTAAATGTCATCTTCACAGAATGAATTGACAATCAATTACTTCTCCCCACAAGCTGCCACAACTAAGATTGAATTGCTATTGTATTTCTTCAAGCTTTTCACCTTTTCTCTCGTTCTTTTGATCTATTTTGAGGCTGCACTGCAATAAATGTGCTCCCTGTTTTCAGAGATGATTTTTGATTGATGGTCTGGAAGTCCAAGGTGCAGTCCTTGTGATAATGCACAGGATAGCTTAGTCTTTGCTGTCTGATTGGTCTCTTGTCTTGCATTTGATTGGACTGGCGAAATCAACTCCAAGAAAATCAAATTGCATATTTCCCTCAGATCTTTTCCGAGATTTGCTTCCATGTGGAAGTGTAGGTGCAGCTATTTGAAATATTTTGCAACCGTGACAATCGTTTCGGATTTATTTTGTAATGCTTCTATCTGCCGGGTTTTCCCTTGTACATACGCATCTCCATCTTCGAGCAAAACGTTTCTCAGTGACTTTCTTGATTCTGTTAGCTATATTTTCCCTTTTCTTGAAGCTAGTATGGACAAGCTGTTGAGTCAGTCAACCATAAATTCTCGATATTGGATAGTGTGTAAGTGCTTTTGCTGTTTTGTTCAACAAATTGCTGGTGATGTCATAGTCTTACCGATTCCACTATTGGAATCTCAAGCAACGTTTGCTAGTCCAGTTTTCACCACTAGCAAAGCTTGAGTGATAACATTGTCACGGCGAGCATCTGCATACACTGTGGCCAACATCATAAGATGCCAGCATCGCAGAATCAATGTAACACAATGGCTTTTATAGGCTCATTCTTTGCATGCCCATAGGGTCGTAGACTTAAGCCGCGGCTATAAGTGCGACTTTTTGCTTGAAATGGTGACGCGATACTTGAAAATGTCCTGACATGAAAAATCCTGAGGTGGCAACACGCTGTGACAAAAATGCTGCGATAAAAGTTCTGCGACAATCAACTTGCGTGATAAGAAGAATGGGTCCCAGAAAATTCCCAGGAAAAGGCGCGAAAACAATGCAATGTGTTGCCTCGCCAATGCAAAAAACCGACTACACTTAATGCTGCGACCTTATTGGCGATAAGCAAAAACATGTCGCGAAACGTTCAACCAAAGCAATGTTCTGCAACCGTATTTCCTCAGCTCACAGAACATTTTGTTCGAAAATATATTTCTGCCTACACGTGCAACTCTAAGCTTTTTCGGTCGCCGCAACAATTTTTGAACATGTTCTGTCGCCATTTCAAGCAAAAAGGTGCACTGCACGTGTAGCAGCGGCTTTAACTATTGGACTCAATACAATATGCTTTATTGCAGTTGGTTCACTCTCTGGAAACTTGATAGCAAGAATATGATTCATTTTTCTATGTACTGCTGGGAAGCTAAGTCTCTGTATTTACTCCTGGTACCTAAACTTTTCTTTGAAAAATTTGTTTCTTAAGTGTCAGTAGTTTCTCTGTCCAGTCTGCTATTATCAGAGTGGCCTTTATTGAGTACGAATTGTCGTGCTTTAAAAACGTTCTTTGCTATCTCTCTAATTCATCTTGTCTTTCATGTCAAGTTTTCCACCAACATTGATATCATCAACGTTGATACCATCTTTAGTATCTGCAACACATTCCGGGTACTGCTCGGCAAACATCTCAAGTTTTTCTTCTAACGTTAGGTCTAGCCACCCCTATTAGTAACGTTACCTGACAAATACGGGCCTGACAAATACGGGCTTTTCTGACATATACGGGCTTTCAAAGCGGGCGCCGAATTTACAATAGGTTTCTTCCTAACAATCGAGTTGTATTATCTTTCATTGATTTCTATTCATATGCGACATGTTAACAACAATTACCGAAATCAGAATTAATTTCTACCTAATAACAATAGCTGAAATCCCCTAAAGAGGGTGGTTCGAATCATTTATAGAAATTAATGGCGTTTTGAAAAAAAGGCCCGTATTTGTATGGTAAAATCAGAACCCCGTTTTTGGCGTCCTTGTCGTTTCGAAAAAAGGCCCGTATTTGTAAGGTAAAATTAGAACCCCGTTTTTGGCGTTCTTGTCGTTTCGAAAAAAGGCCCGTATTTGTAAGATAACATTAGAACCCCGTTTTTGGCGTTCTTGTCGTTTCGAAAAAAGGCCCGTATTTGTAAGATAACATTAGAACCCCGTTTTTGGCGTTCTTGTCGTTTCGAAAAAAGGCCCGTATTTGTAAGATAACATTAGAACCCCGTTTTGGCGTTCTTGTCGTTTCGAAAAAAGGCCCGTATTTGTAAGATAACATAGAACCCCGTTTTGGCGTTCTTGTCGTTTCGAAAAAAGGCCCGTATTTGTAAGATAACATTAGAACCCCCTTTTTGGTGTTAACGTCGTTTAAAGCATACAGAGGCCCGTGATGGTAACGCTTGTTATAGCCAGGGCTCGTTCCCGTTATACATACATAGACAGACCAACTCCGTGGATTATGAAACTCTGGTACTCTTTACGCTGATTGCTTTCATACTTTGTTTTCTTTTTTACAAACTTAATTTGCATTATTGTGATAGAAAACAATTGAAACACAATATGAGTTATTTATTCTCTATTATTTGAAAGAATCCATTGTTCATTCGGCGCCCGCTTTGAAAGAAGGAGGCAGTGCCTCGACTTATCAAAGTAATGAAATTTTTACTAAGACTTTCTATAAGAATAAAGTTTAGTTCCAATTTCATTCCAGTTAGCCTCATCTTCATAAAGAGAATGTCCCTCTGAATTTTCTAAGCATAAAGACTAGATACAGTCGGTTCTAGAATAAGTTTATATTCTTCATCAGACTGGCTATATCTGATTGATTAGAGATAGCGACACGAATACGTCACTTGTATGTCATACAACTCCGAAAGAGCTGAAAATAAGGGTGACGAGGGTGATTGGGTGATCAGAGATAGATAGTAGGAATAATATAAAACTCCTAGAGAGCTGAAAATAAGGGTGACGAGGGTGATTGGATGATCAGAGATAGTAGGAACAATATAAAACTCCTAGAGAGCTGAAAATAAGGGTGACGAGGGTGATCGGGTGATCAGAGATAGTAGGAAAAATATAAACTCCTAGAGAGCTGAAAATAAGGGTGACGAGGGTGATTGGGTGATCAGAGATAGTAGTAACAATATAAAACTCCAAGAGAGCTGAAAATAAGGGTGACGAGGGTGATCGGGTGATCAGAGATAGTAGGAAAAATATAAACTCCTAGAGAGCTGAAAATAAGGGTGACGAAATATAAAACTCCTACTAGAGAGCTGAAAATAAGGGTGACGAGGGTGATCGGGTGATCAGAGATAGTAGGAATAATATAAAACTCCTAGAGAGCTGAAAATAAGGGTGACGAGGGTGATCGGGTGATCAGAGATAGTAGGAATAATATAAAACTCCTAGAGAGCTGAAAATAAGGGTGACGAGGGTGATCGGGTGATCAGAGATAGTAGGAAAAATATAAACTCCTAGAGAGCTGAAAATAAGGGTGACGAGGGTGATTGGGTGATCAGAGATAGTAGGAACAATATAAAACTCCTAGAGAGCTGAAAATAAGGGTGACGAGGGTGATCGGGTGATCAGAGATAGTAGGAATAATATAAAACTCCTAGAGAGCTGAAAATAAGGGTGACGAGGGTGATCGGGTGATCAGAGATAGTAGGAATAATATAAAACTCCTAGAGAGCTGAAAATAAGGGTGACGAGGGTGATCGGGTGATCAGAGATAGTAGGAATAATATAAAACTCCTAGAGAGCTGAAAATAAGGGTGACGAGGGTGATCGGGTGATCAGAGATAGTAGGAATAATATAAAACTCCTAGAGAGCTGAAAATAAGGGTGACGAGGGTGATCGGGTGATCAGAGATAATAGGAATAATATAAAACTCCGAAAGAGCTGAAAATAAGGGTGACGAGGGTGATCGGGTGATCAGAGATAGTAGGAATAATATAAAACTCCTAGAGAGCTGAAAATAAGGGTGACGAGGGTGATCGGGTGATCAGAGATAGTAGGAAAAATATAAACTCCTAGAGAGCTGAAAATAAGGGTGACGAGGGTGATCGGGTGATCAGAGATAGTAGGAACAATATAAAACTCCTAGAGAGCTGAAAATAAGGGTGACGAGGGTGATCGGGTGATCAGAGATAGTAGGAAAAATATAAACTCCTAGAGAGCTGAAAATAAGGGTGACGAGGGTGATTGGGTGATCAGAGATAGTAGGAACAATATAACACTACTAGAGAGCTGAAAATAAGGGTGACGAGGGTGATCGGGTGATCAGAGATAATAGGAATAATATAAAACTCCTAGAGAGCTGAAAATAAGGGTGACGAGGGTGATCGGGTGATCAGAGATAGTAGGAATAATATAAAACTCCTAGAGAGCTGAAAATAAGGGTGACGAGGGTGATCGGGTGATCAGAGATAGTAGGAAAATATAAAACTCCTAGAGAGCTGAAAATAAGGGTGACGAGGGTGATCGGGTGATCAGAGATAGTAGGAATAATATAAAACTCCTAGAGAGCTGAAAATAAGGGTGACGAGGGTGATCGGGTGATCAGAGATAGTAGGAATAATATAAAACTCCTAGAGAGCTGAAAATAAGGGTGACGAGGGTGATCGGGTGATCAGAGATAGTAGGAATAATATAAAACTCCTAGAGAGCTGAAAATAAGGGTGACGAGGGTGATCGGGTGATCAGAGATAATAGGAATAATATAAAACTCCTAGAGAGCTGAAAATAAGGGTGACGAGGGTGATCGGGTGATCAGAGATAGTAGGAATAATATAAAACTCCTAGAGAGCTGAAAATAAGGGTGACGAGGGTGATCGGGTGATCAGAGATACGTAGGAATAATATAAAACTCTGATAGAGCTGAAAATAAGGGTGACGAGGGTGATCGGGTGATCAGAGATAGTAGGAATAATATAAAACTCCTAGAGAGCTGAAAATAAGGGTGACGAGGGTGATCGGGTGATCAGAGATAATTTAGTACCCCCGGGTTCTGAGCGTTTTTCAACTCTACAATAATTTTAAGCTAAAAAAAGCTAATGTGCAATGTTTTGTTCAGCAAGACTCTGCAGAAACGAATTCAGGGAAAAAGACAAAGTCGAAAAGTTTACCACATACTGTAATAGTACTATAATACTGATTATGTGGTGGTGCAGTTCTAAAGCAATGCAGTTCTAATTTATCAAGATTGAATCTTATTTGTCGTGTTAAGTTGGGTCCACAAAAATGGGCAAGGACGCCTGCGGAGGGGGGCAAGGGGGGCAACCGCCCCTCCTGCCGTATCCGAGGGGAGCAAGGAGGGGCAACATGTGCCCTCAGCGTCAACAATTATTTTTAAAATAGATTTAAATTTGTCTGCTAAATATATTGTAGAATTGTAGAATAGAAGAAAGGCAAGAAAGGACCATAATATATTGATTTCATTATTTGTTTCTGGGTCGAGGGAAAATCAATATGAAACTTGTCGCCCGTAATTTTTCAAAAATTAATGAACTGAGAAAATCATTTTTCGGAAACCAATAGCAACATCTTATTACAAAACTTGACTTTTAATGTACCAATTCTTCAAAAAAATAAGGATTGCTCCTGGAAAATAGAGTTAACAAAATGAACAGTTTTATTGTGAACGAAAACATTTAAAGGGCGTTTCCCACGTTTTCCAGGCTTCTGAAGGGCGTGGTCGCTTAAAATTTTCTTTGGGGCTACGCCCCCAAACCCATTCGGTTGCCCTTCTTCAAACCTTTGTCCCCCTTGCCCTCCATACGTACAGGCGTCCCTGAAAATGGGTTGTTTGCACGTCGTTTACATTGAAATCCACCTCGACTACTCTCTATCTCGAACTTCTCTGTATCTCGGGCATTTTCACTTACTTCGACGATTTGCTCTCCGTATCTGGAATATAGCTCTATAACATGTAGAAAGGATGTAGAACCCGTTTTTGAAAAGAGAATCCTTCCATAAAAGCTGGTCGCAAGATAATATGCTTGCTGGTAAATTGCAAGAAAACTTGCATAATCGAAAAAATTTCTGCAATCAAAGATTAAAATTTTTTAAATTTCGCTAATCATGATACAACCATCTTTAATTTTACAAATACAACAGCATAAGTCTTAAAAGTGAAAAAAAACGTATGTGTTCTTATAAATATGTCGAATATTCCAATGCCGTATTTACTGTCCACCCTTCTTTAAGACCAAAAGCGTTATTGAGAGAATGTTTCCTCCAAAATTCTTTCTTTTTGCTTAGTTTCACTAAATAAACAATTTTCCAACTAAATAAACTCACAGTCTTAAAGTCGCAATTTTATTTTCAAATGAGCAATGAGCGCCCCCTTTTAACCCAAGCTCCAGAGTCAAACGTTTGGGGGAGGCGCTCTTCGGGAACAGGGGCACTTGGTCAAGTTGAAAAGCATATATGTAATCTACACTGATCTTTAGCATTACAAATTTTAAACTAAGTACTTTTTACATTTGTTTTAAAAAATATAATTATTTGTAAACACAATTGATATACATATGAACTTTTCCAGCTCACTTGTTTTTCGATATTCATTTTCACAGAGCTGCAATTTTTCATCTTCGCAAAAACATCAAACTCGCAATTGCAAAATAAAAAAACCAAAATATAACCTTAAGTTTTATCTCACAATTTTTTGACACAAATTCATTCTGTTCACACAGCATCACTAGCAAGAACAGCAACTTCCTATACAGTATTGTTTCCAAAACATTACGTTCCTGTGATCACCCGATCACCTTGGTCACCCTTATTTTCAGCTCTATCGGAGTTTTGTATTTACGTAACGTATCTCTGATCACCCGATCACCCTCGTCACCCTTATTTCCAGCTCTCTAGGAGTTTTATATTTTTCCTTCTGTCTCTTATCACCCGATCACCCTCGTCACCCTTATTTCCAGCTCTATCAGACTTTTATATTTACGTGACGTATCTCTGATCACCCGATCACCCTCGTCACCCTTATTTCCAGCTCTATCGGAGTTTGGCTATTCCTCGACTTATCAAGGAATGAAATATATTATCCTCCTCCTGGGCAATGCACTGAGTGGTACTTGTATCCTTCTGTTGCGTGTACCTTTATTCTACAAAGCTAAAGCAGTTCAGGCGCTCGCATACAGTCAAATTACCTCATTAATTATCAAAAACCATAGCATAATGACACCCTGGCTATATGATAATTCTGTACAACAAACCATTCGTTACTACGGATGAACCGTCACGTAGAGATACCTCATGAAAACATAAACTCTGATAGAGCTGGAAATAAGGGTGACGAGGGTGATCGGGTGATCAGAGATAGTGGCCAGAATATAAAACTCCGAAAGTGCTGGAAATAAGGGTGACCAGGGTGATCGGGTGATCAGAGATACGTCACGTAATTATAAAACACTCATATACCTGAAAATGTGGGTGACGAGGGTGATCGGGTGATCAGAGATACGTCACGTAAATATAAAACTCCGAAACAGCTGGAAATAAGGGTGACGAGGGTGATCAGGTGATGAGAGATACGTCACGTAATTATAAAACACTCATATACCTGAAAATGTGGGTGACGAGGGTGATTGGGTGATCAGAGATACGTCACGTAATTATAAAACACTCATATACCTGAAAATATGGGTGACCAGGGTGATCGGGTGATCGGAGATAAGTCCCGTAAATATAAAACTCCTAAAGAGCTGAAAATTAGGGTGACGAGGGTGATCGGGTGATCGGAGATACGTCACTCAGACATAACACTTCAACAGAGCTAAAAATATGGGTGACGAGGGTGATTGGGTGATCAGAGATATGTCACTCAGACATAAAACTCCAATAGAGCTGAAAATATGGGTGACCAGGGTGATTGGGTGATCACAAGAACGTAATGTTTTGGAAACAATACAGGAAGTTGCTGTTCTTGCTAGTGATGCTGTGTGAACGGAATGAATTTGTGTCAAAAATTGTGAGATAAAACTTAAGGTTATATTTTGGTATTTTTTAATTTCCAGTTGCGAGTTTGATGTTTTTGCGAAGATGAAAATTGCAGCTCTGTGAAAATGAATATCGAAAAACAAGTGAGCTGGAAGAGTTCATATGTATATCAATTGTGTTTCCACACTTACAAATAATTATCTTTTTTAAAACAAATGTAAAAAGTACTTAGTTTAAAATTTGTAATGCTAAAGATCAGTGTAGATTACATAATATGTATTATATGCTTTTCAACTTGACCAATTGCCCCTGTTCCCGAAGAGCGCCTCCCCCAAACGTTTGACTCTTGAGCTTGGGTTAAAAGGGGGCGCTCATTGCTCATTTGAAAATAAAATAGCGACTTTAAGACTGTGAGTTTATTTAGTTGGAAAATTGTTTATTTAGTGAAATTGAGCAAAAAGAAAGAATTTTGGAGGAACTCATTCATTGTTATAATAGGTAACATTCTCTCAACAACGCTTTTGGTCTTAAAGGGTGGACAGTAAATACGGCATTGGAATATTCGACATATTTATACATTTTTCTCACTTTTAAGACTTATGCTGTTGTATTTGTAAAATTAAAGATGGTTGTATCATGATTAGCGAAATTCAACAAATTTTAATCTTTGATTGCAGAAATTTTTTCGATTATGCAAATTTTCTTGCAATTTTCAGCAAGCATGTTATCTTGCAACCAGCTTTTATGGAAGGATTCTCTATTCCAAAACGGGTTCTACATCTTTTCTACAAGTTATAGAGCTATATTCCAGATACGGAGTGCAAATCATCAAAGTAAGTGAAAATGCCCGAGATACAGAGAAGTTCGAGATAGAGAGAAGTCGAGGTGGATTTCAATGAACGAAGTGCAAACGACCCATTTTTGTGGACCTAACGTAACACGACAAACAGGGGCGGAGCAACAAAAAATTTTTAGGAGGGCACAGAGTTAAAATTTGCCGACAGAAGGGCGTGGCTTTTGTAGCCACACCCATTTTTTCATTTTGGTTTTTCCGATAATCAACATGAAATCCAATTTAAAAAAACAAGACTCCCTTAAATTTTTTTTCAAGAATCTAACTTTTTTCTTTTTTGCTTGCGTTTTGTGGCTGATTTATTCATTTCATTTTATACTGCATGTAGTGTATAAGCTTCGAAGATAGAGACTGAAACCGAAACAGATATTCAATGATATGTTTTATCGTCCTTTAGTACTCTAATCATGCTCTAATTTATTGGAATATATATTATTGTCGAGTTTATTGTCACGGAGCTTCTACGCATTTTATTGAAAATGCCAAACAAGAGAAATCCCAAATCTCCAGACCCCATTTGCGAAAAAACCTTCTTGCTCCCAACGGATGCAACAGGAGGGCGGGTACAGCCCCCTGTAGGCGTCCTTGGCATTTTGTGGACGCCCTGACGACAAATAGGATTCAACATTGATAAATTAGAACTACATTGCTTTAGAACTGCACCAGCACATAATCAGTAGTATACAGTATTGTACTATAACTTTTCGACTTGGTCTTTTCCCGAATTAGTTTCTGCAGATTCTTGCTGAACAAGACATTGCACAGTAGCTTTTTTAGCTTACAATTATTCTAGAGTTTTCAATCACTGAAAACGCTCAGAACCCTGGGGTACTAAATATATTTTGGTACTAGGGGCGTGCCGCAAAAGGGTATCATTTTTAACAATTTTGGTATAAACATGGGTCTCAATTTTCTGAAAATCGGTAGATAAGGGTATTGATTTTTCGATAATTGGTGTAAACTTTATAAACAACTGTCATGTTTTCATTTGTTTTTTCATTTTCTTCGTGAAGTTTGATTAGAACTGATATATTATGGTATACTGTTATATGTTTGCAACCTTTGCACATTCATTTTTAGAAATTACCTCCCTTGAGGCTCGGCCCGTGTTACTTCCACTTCCACAGGGTATTTGGGATGATGCCCTCTGTAATGAATCTAGTACGATATGTAATAATTTAAAACAAATCATTCTTAGGCTCAAACATGAAAATGTTTATCGAGGCTGAGGCTCATCACAAACAAGGTGTTCTTAGAAAAGAATTGCGAAAGTGGCGATCACCCTCGTCACCCTTATTTCCAGCTCTATCGGAGTTTTATATTTACGTGACTTATCTCCGATCACCCGATCACCCTCGTCACCCTTATTTCCAGCTCTTTCGGAGTTTTATATTCTGGCCACTATCTCTGATCACCCGATCACCCTTGTCACCCATATTTTCAGCTCTATCAGAGTTTTATATTTACGTGGCGTATCTCTGATCACCCGATCACCCTCGTCACCCATATTTTCAGCTCTCTAGGAGTTTTATATTCTGGCCACTATCTCTGATCACCCGATCACCCTCGTCACCCTTATTTTCAGCTCTATCAGAGTTTTATATTTACGTGACGTATCTCTGATCACCCGATCATCCTCGTCACCCATGTTTTCAGCTCTCTAGGAGTTTTATATTTACGTGACGTATCTCCGATCATCCGATCACCCTCGTCACCCTTATTTCCAGCTCTATCGGAGTTTTATATTTACGTGACTTATCTCCGATCACCCGATCACCCTCGTCACCCTTATTTCCAGCTCTTTCGGAGTTTTATATTCTGGCCACTATCTCTGATCACCCGATCACCCTTGTCACCCATATTTTCAGCTCTATCAGAGTTTTATATTTACGTGACGTATCTCTGATCACCCGATCACCCTCGTCACCCATATTTTCAGCTCTCTAGGAGTTTTATATTCTGGCCACTATCTCTGTTCACCCGATCACCCTCGTCACCCTTATTTTCAGCTCTATCAGAGTTTTATATTTACGTGACGTATCTCTGATCACCCGATCACCCTCGTCACCCATGTTTTCAGCTCTCTAGGAGTTTTATATTCTAGCCACTATCTCTGATCACCCGATCACCCTTGTCACCCTTATTTCCAGCTCTATCGGAGTTTTATATTTACGTGACGTATCTCTGATCACCCGATCACCCTCGTCACCCATATTTTCAGCTCTCTAGGAGTTTTATATTCTGGCCACTATCTCTGATCACCCGATCACCCTCGTCACCCTTATTTTCAGCTCTATCAGAGTTTTATATTTACGTGACGTATCTCTGATCACCCGATCACCCTCGTCACCCATGTTTTCAGCTGTCTAGGAGTTTTATATTCTGGCCACTATCTCTGATCACCCGATCACCCTCGTCACCCTTATTTCCAGCTCTATCGGAGTTTTATATTTACGTGACGTATCTTTGATCACCCGATCACCCTCGTCACCCTTATTTCCAGCTCTTTCGGAGTTTTATATTTACGAGACGTATCTCTGATCACCCGATCACCCTCGTCACCCTTATTTCCAGCCCTTTCGGAGTTTTATATTCTGGCCACTATCTCTGATCACCCGATCACCCTTGTCACCCATATTTTCAGCTTTCTAGGAGTTTTATATTTTCCTTCTATCTCTGATCACCCGATCACCCTCGTCACCCTTATTTTCAGCTCTCTAGGAGTTTTATATTTTTCCTTCTATCTCTGATCACCCGATCACCCTCGTCACCCTTATCCTAAGTAAACATGTAGCCTCGTTTACAGTAAAATTGTAGTCTCGTTTGTATTTAGATGACGTATCCTTAATAAGAACTGTCCAGAACATTCTAGAATCGCTAAATATACCCATTACGTAATTAATCGCTGACAAAGTATTATGTAGGACTAGAACATTCTTAAGAAATAGTATAAAAACGTAACGAGTAGACTTGTAGAGGTAGGATTAGACATTCTCTTCGGAATTTACGTTATGCTATGCTCGAATAATTGTGAGTTACAGTGAATTCTATATTTGTGACTATCATTCTGTGAGTTATTGTCGCGGACAACTACGTGATTCCCGACAAAGTGGCACCTCCGACGGGACTTATTCCTGACATTTAGTGAGAAATTTCAAGCAAGAATGGCAACAAATTCCGAAGAAAAAGCAATGGATTCAGCCGAGTGTCTGAAGAAGTTGGAGAATAAATTCAAGCTCCTAGAAATCAAGGACAAAAACACAGCGAAGATACTCAGTGAGAACAAAGAAAGAGAATTAAAACGACAAATTCAGATCATTTCACACAGATTGGAGGAGCTTTACGACTTGCGAAACGAAATTGAAGACCTAAAGATAGCAGAAAGCGAGAGCGCAGAGCAAGTCGAAGAATGGGGAGAAGAATTCGAAGCCAAGGTCGAATATTATGAGCAAGTGATCGAAAACCTGAACAGTGCAGCAGCTGCAATCGAAAACGACAGAGAGAGAGCAAAAGCAGAAAAGATCGAACAAGACGAACAGCTTCGCCTGAAAAGAAGATACGAAGAAGAACAACGCATCGAAGAAATGAGACTAAAGATGAGAGAACAGTTCAATGCGGAATATGCCGATTACAAAGGGTCAGGAGCCGATAAAAGCGACGTGAAGGTGAAGTTGCCAAAGCTGACGATCACCAAATTCAAAGGAACACCAATAGACTGGATGAGATTTTGGAACCAGTTTAACGCAGAAATAGATTCCACAAAAATTTCAGCCATCTCCAAATTCTCATATCTGAAAGAGCTCTTGGATCTAAAGGTAAGACCACTCATAGATGGATTGCCATTTACATCCGAAGGATACGAAAGAGCGAAGAACATACTGCAAACGAAATTCGGAAAGCCAAGCGAGGTTATTACTGCACATGTGAGAGGAATCATGGACTTACCAACAATCAATGGCTCAAGCCCAGTGAAGATACATGATTTCTACGAGAAACTGGTCACACATGTCCAAGCAATTGAAACAATGGGGAAGCTCAAAACAATCAATGGATATGTTCGATTATTGCTCGACAGACTTCCTGGTATACGATCAGACCTGGTGAGAAACGACGCAAATTGGGCTGAATGGGAATTTCCGCAACTGGTTGAAACCATCAGACAATGGACAGAAAGGAATCCGATTCCGGAGGACAAGAGAGAGTATCCTACACAAAGGAAATTCGACAGGACACTTCAAACGCGTCAGAAACAGTGGAAACCAAGGAACTGTGTGTATTGCGACAACGAATCTCACAAGCCAATTAACTGCCAGCAAGTTCCTTCGACTGAAGCACGGAAACAAGTCATCTCCAAGAAGCGACTATGTTTCAACTGTCTTAATACTGGTCATAGAGCAGCAGAATGTAATAGCAAGCAGAACTGCACCAAATGTGGATCGAGGCATCACTCGTCTATCTGTGACAAGTCCCAAGAAGCTACCAGCACGATGATGTTGACAACAGAAATCCAGAATGTCACGTATCCAGTTGTGGTTGTAAAAGTCAACGGTGTAAAGTGTAGAGCATTGTTAGATACCGGAGCGGGGAGCTCTTACGCCTCAGCTTCACTCATAAGCCGACTTGGTTTACCAGCTACAAGAGTTGAGAACAGGAAAATAGAGATGATGGTGCATACAGCTGTTCGCAAGATACAAGTTTACAACCTGAAGATAACAAACTTGGATGAAGATTTCGAAATATGTGCTGACGTCAGCAAAGTTGACAAGGATGTTCTATTGTCTCTGGCGAATCCAAATTACGAAGCAATGATACAGAAATACAAACACCTCGATGGCATACGAATGAACGATAATGACGAAAAGAGTGAGCTGCCAGTGCACTTGGTTCTTGGAGCAAGTGAATACTCTAGAATAAAGACAACTGCAAAGCCAAGGATTGGGAATCCGGGAGAACCCGTTGCTGAGTATACACGCTTTGGATGGACAATAATCTCACCTGGAGCCGAATCAGAGATGTCAAATTTATACTATGCAAAATCGACTACTGAAGATTACGACCGCTTGTGTAGCCTGGATGTACTTGGGGTAGAAGATTCTCCAGCTGATTGTCAAAATATAATCTACGAGGACTTCAAAGAACAGCTAACGAGAAGTAATGATGGCTGGTATGAGACTGGACTCCTTTGGAAGGTAGGTCATCCAACACTATCTACAAATGAGAAAGGGAGCTTAGCAAGGCTATCCACACTGCTGAGGAAACTGAAGCGGCAACCAGAGTTGTATCAAGATTATCATGCTGTTATCCAGGAATATTTGGAACAAGGAATAGTAGAACGAGTCCCTGATGACGCAACACCAGCTGGAAAAGTGTTTTACATCCCACACAAAGCCGTTGTACGAGAAAACGCTGAGAGTACGAAGCTGCGAGTGGTGTTCGATGCTTCAGCACGACCAGATGAAAGAAGCCCATCACTGAATGACTGTCTCGAAACAGGACCGTCACTTCAAAATCTGTTGTGGAACATTTTGGTACGAAATAGAATGAAGCCTGTTGCACTGGCTGGTGACATCAAGAAAGCATTTCTTCAGGTGAGAATACGACAGGAAGATCGAGATGCGCTAAGGTTCCATTGGATAAAGGACACCCAGAAAGAAGAAATAGAAACTCTGAGATTTTCGAGGGTCTTGTTTGGTTTGACCCAGTCTCCATTTCTGCTTGGTGGCACAATTGAACAACATCTGACAGCTTATGGCGATAAATACGAGGAAGTGGTAGAAGAAATCAGAAGAAGTATATACGTAGATGACATCATAACTGGTGGCTATGATTCTGACGAAGTGAGACAATTCAAGATCAAAGCAATTCAAATCTTCAAAGATGCGGGATTCGAGCTTCACAAATGGCATTCAAATAACCAGCAACTCGAGAGTGATGACCTGAATGAATCAGACAGCGAACAATCATATGCAAAGCAACAGTTGGGAGTTAAGCTGAATGAAACAAAACTACTGGGACTGCAGTGGAACAAAGCAGATGATACGATTGCTGTGTCATTTCCTGCCAAGCCTGGCGAAGAAACAAAAAGAGGAGTGCTCCAGACGCTTGCATCAATCTATGATCCGATGGGTTTTGTGTCTCCTGCAACTCTTCAAGGGAAACTCCTGTTCCGAGAACTTTGTGACAGAGGTCTAACGTGGGACCAAAAGCTGCCAACAGATCTTTGGAAGAAATGGAAACAATTCTACGAAAGCCTACCAGCAGAAATGGAAATGAAGAGAAGCTTGTGCATGTACAAAGAAGAAATCCATTCCATTCATCTACATGCGTTTGGTGATGCAAGCGAGAAAGGAACGTCGGCAGTTGTGTATGCTGTTGTACGGCAACCTTCAGGTCACAGTGTAGGCATCTTAGCAGCAAAGTCACGACTGGCAAAGCAGGACACGACCATTCCAAGGCTTGAGTTAGTTGCGGCCCACATGGCTGCAAATCTGCTTGAAAATGTCAAGGATGCCTTGAAAGGTCTACCATTGAGAAGTACAACTGCGTGGATTGACAGCAAAGTAGCTCTTCATTGGATCAGAGGAGAGGGGAATTATAAGCAATTCGTTAACAACAGAGTGAAGAAGATCAGGTCAAAAGATTTCATCATTTGGAAGCATGTACCTGGAGAGCACAACCCTGCAGATATTGGAAGCCGTGGTTGCTCTGCAGCTAAATTACAACAACACAACCTCTGGTGGAGGGGTCCCACTTGGCTTCTACATGAAGATCAGTGGCCAGAAGATATTACAACAGCACCTTCCATCGAGAGTGAAGCAGAAGCGAGAAAAATTAAAGATGTCCTGGCAACAACGGTCACTGTTGAAGCAGGATTCGACGACTTGATGCATCGGTTCTCCTACAAAAAGGCTGTTCGTATAACAGGCTGGATTATTCGATTTAGAGAAAATTGCAGATCAGCAGAGAAAAGAAGTGGACCTCTGATAACAGAAGAAATTAACACGGCGAACGAGTTGTGGATCAAGAAGACACAAGAGGAAGGAGCCAAGACTCGAGAATTCGAACAACACAAGAATCAACTGAGTTTGAAGAAAGACCATCGAGGGATATACTTGTGCTTCGGGCGACTTCAAGGTGACTATCCAGTATATCTGCCAACCAAATCAGCATTCACCGAGGCACTTGTGGAAGATGGACACCTAGCTACACTACATGGGGGAGTTGGACTTACCATGACGAAGATCAGAGAACACTACTGGATACCTAGACTCAGGCAGCTTACAAAGGGGATAGTGCGGAACTGTTTTGGATGCAAACGTTTTCATGCGGTTGCACTTCGAAGACCTCCTCAAGCCAGCCTACCAACAGAGCGTACCATTGGAGAGCGACCTTTCCAGGTTATAGGACTGGATTATGCTGGACCTCTGTATTACAAGAAGAGTGGGAAAACGATGGGTAAGGCTTATGTTCTTCTTCTCACATGCAGTCTTACTCGCGCCATCTGCCTTGAACTGCTACCAGATCAGGCACTTGAAAGATTCCTACCGACCTTGAAGAAGTTCATCGCAAGAAGAGGAACACCAGAGAAGATATATTCCGACAACTTCTCGACCTTTGTCGCCGCAGCAAAATGGTTGAAAAAAGCAATAAGGAGTGAAACAGTGCACGACTTCATGTCTGGTAACAATATCAAGTGGCAATTCAACCTCAGCAGAGCACCTTGGTGGGGTGGCCAATTCGAAAGAATGGTTGGACTGGTCAAACAAGCCTTATACAAGAACGTCGGAAAAGCAACACTCACGTGGGATGAGCTGGCAGACTTATTGCAAGACGTGGAGCTAACACTAAACAACCGTCCCCTCGGATATGTAGAAGATGATATCCAGATGCCCATTCTAACACCGAACATTATGTTATTCGGCCAACCAAACACGGCTCTAGAAGACAACGGGGATGAGATTAATGACCGAGATCTCAGAAGAAGAGCCCGCTACCTGAACGAGTGCAAGAAGAAGATCTGGAATCGCTGGAGTAAAGAGTATATTCGAGGACTGAGAGAAAAGCACAACTTGCAACATCATGGTAAGGAAAATACATTGAATATCGGCGACGTCATGATGATCAAAGGAGACGAAAGGAACAAGGGTCTTGGAAACTTGGCATTGTTCAAGAGCTCATTACAGGCAGAGATGGAATTGTCAGAGGAGCAAAACTTAAAACGGGGAATACAACATTGGAGCGAGCAGTGCAACATCTGTACCCGATGGAGCTTCAATGCGACAGTTCAACGGAAAATGGTAACGAGGCGCTCAAAGATAAGGAGTTGAACGCAGAGGCCGCAGAGTTTCGGCCGAGGCGTGATGCAGCTGCCGCCGCAAGACTGAGGATTGCGGATCAGGTGGAAGGCGATAATGAAGAGCCAATTGTAGAGTAGAGGAAAGAACATCTACAGTAACTATGACTATGGTTTAACATTTAAAAATTCTGATCGCACATTTGAGAACGGGGCGTTCTCAAATGGGGGGAGTGTGTCAGAATTGTCGATAATAATACTTAGCTTTTGATTTCTTGCTGTGGAACTACAGAATATTCTGGAATAATTCGTAATCTTAGAAACAATCATCGATAATCATTAGTTAGCACAATTTCATTCTAGTAAATTCGATCTTTAGGCCTAAGTAAACATGTAGCCTCGTTTACAGTAAAATTGTAGTCTCGTTTGTATTTAGATGACGTATCCTTAATAAGAACTGTCCAGAACATTCTAGAATCGCTAAATATACCCATTACGTAATTAATCGCTGACAAAGTATTATGTAGGACTAGAACATTCTTAAGAAATAGTATAAAAACGTAACGAGTAGACTTGTAGAGGTATGATTAGACATTCTCTTCGGAATTTACGTTATGCTATGCTCGAATATTTGTGACTATCATTCTGTGAGTTATTGTCGCGGACAACTACGTGATTCCCGACATAAAACTGCATGAAATCACTACAAGAAGTTCTTGACTGCTGAATTTGTCTCTTCTTTTCCAGGCGACATGATGACCCATCTTTAGGATGTTTCTTCTTCGTACTATGGGCTCGCCAGCTTTCTCAACTCTTGGAGGTTCAGATGTCTTGATATGGGAGTAGGCACTAGTACCTTCTATTATATGAACTGGCATGTATTTGGTTGCGACATCCCTCATGTAGACCCCATTTAGGTGTGTTTTGACATTGATGATCTTAGCATACCTTGGGTTTGGTAAGTTGAGCAATACATTCTTCTCAATTTCTTTGAGGTATCATCTATTTCAACATCAGGCACATCCACCTTCCTGTTGCTTATTTCAAGCAGAGTTTCAATTGATTTGTGATCTTGTCTCATTAGGCTCTTGTTGATAAGTTTCACTGATGTCAAGCTATGTAATAACTGCTTGATCCATTGTTCAAAAGTGCTCTACATTTAATTGGATGCCAGTCCGTCACCAGCCTTTCAACGGTTTGTTTCGATCCAGTCTCTCGATTTCTCAAGCAATTTTGAGATCTTCTTATTGAGAGGTATTTTTGTCTGGAGGAAGGATGTTTTTTCTGCGGGATAGAACCACAATTGATTTTCAACAAAATAAACAAAGAAAACAAAGTTATATATATATATGGACAAGTGACGTTATCTATCCGAAATCATTGTAAATCTTTGAGTTTTGGGGATGTTTTCCGTTTTTTCTGCTCTGTTAATCCAAAGAAATTAAGGCAGAGTCAAGAAAAGTGTTCATGTCAAATTATACATTCCCTGAAAGCTAATGAAAGTCTGATAAAGATATAGTAAGGAAGGCAGATGGAAGTTAATGTCAGCAAATAATTATTATAGAATCATCGAAGCATCATGAACTGTTTTCAAAATCAGTATCAACATCTTTTAAAGAAAATAATGATTTACTAGTAATCAAATATATTTTTACCGTTTTTCAGCTTTTTAGCTACGAGACTTTAAAAATCACCACATACACGCTTTTTTTTATAAGAAACCTAGCTCGGGGCCTAGTTCTAAAAGTTTCTTAATTTTTTGCCCAATTTTAGTTCTAGAAGTTTCTTAACAGTTTCTTAATTAATTGAAATAAATTGCAGTAAGAACAACAAAAACCTTCTGTGGGATACAAAATTGCTTACAGATGCGAGAAATCGCACAAAACTAGCCACTCTGGTGCGAGAAATAGCATGGAAATGCTTGAGAACTAATTACTACCTCCACAAATGTGAATCAGTATGTTGGAAAACGGACGCAAACATTTCTACAGTTTCTTAACTTCTCCCTCCTACACGCATTTTTTTTTATAAGGAAGTGCTTTATAAGGAAGGTAGTACTCGGGCCGACAAAAACTTAAGGAATTTCTAGTACTGGACCGGAGACTACTAAGGAATCTGACTTTCTTTAATTTAGCATTTCGATTAAAAAAATGAAGTTTTGAATTAACAGAGTAAGCAATACTTATCGCCAATGGTTTTCAATCAGTATTCATTTCTACTCGTCTTCTGAAACCTTTATGACCTATATTTCCTTGACCATTGGTTGTTTTTAAGAATCACAAAGTAAGAAGTTAAGGAATTGCTAAGGAATATTGAGTACTCAATTGTCACCAATAGTTAAGGAATTTTCAGTACTGACCCTGAGCCGAACTTTCTTATAAAAAAAAATGCGTGTAGTTCTAAAAGTTTCTTAACTTTTTGGGTGTCTAGTTCTAGGTTTCTTATAAACTGGTTTCTTATTAAAAAAAAACGTGTACCGGTACTGACGTTTATATAGACAAATATGATAAGCTTTTTAAACAGCAAGACATGGTTCCCGTCAGGAGTCAGAGCCCGGCGAGCCCGGAGTGGAACTCTGTATATTACAACAATGGTGCATGGGCACTATGATTTGGTTGAACAATGGAAGATTTTGAACTTTCCGTACGGTACGCACACTTCCTGCTGCAGCATTGAGATATGAGTTACTTGCCTGGAAACGTTTAGCAACCTGGATACGGGCTTATCAATTTCTCGTCACGCGTGAGGAAGGCGCTCTACAAAGTTTTGTTCAATGTGAATGAATGCAAGATAAAAAACAAATGGACCCTTGGATGAAAGATGATTTTTTTTTTCAAATTCGACGCTATATCATATGATACATGGTCTACAACTACACTACAACATAACAAAAAATGCAATGTTAATTAGAAAAAGATACGTAAGTTACATGACAGTTGAGTGTTGATAAAAATTAAGGTTCTAAAAAGCTCAAGTGTTTTTTTTTTTAATTTGCTTGTAATCGTTTATCATATATAGTTGAAATGAATTCGCTTGTATCTCTTATCAAAGTTTCATTTTCGCATGTCATTAGATATATGAATTTTTGTTCATTTGTTGGGATCGATTTAAATTGGGGACATAGATTTTCAATCTTTTCAAGGAAAGTCTTGCGTTCAAAGTTGTAATTTTTACAGGATAACAAAAAGTGTGTTTCATTTTCTACTTCATTGCTACAGTATTTGCAGAATCTTTGATCTCTTTCAATGGGGGGTTTCAAGTGTCTCCCCTTTTCAATTGCTAGGCAATGGTCGCTAAGTCTTAATTTTGAGAAGAATCTTCTACATTTACGATTTTGGATTAAGTATAGATATGGCTCAAAGTAGGTTCGAGTCTTGTATGTCTTATAGGAAAGAGCTTTTGAGCAGCTGTCAATGTAAGATTTCCAGTATATGTGATATTGATGGTTTAGTACCTTTTTCGTGTTAGTTTTAGAGAGAGATGTTAGAGAGAGATGTTAGAGAGTCTATGGCTAAGCCGTTTTCTTTTACATCGTTAGTTATTTTATTAATATAAGAGTTTATTGTTTTACGAGAATTAACAGAGTTTTCATATTCAAGTGCTTGAAAAACAAGTGAATCTGGTTCACAATCGCCTTTAATATGTTTGACAAAATTATTAACTCTACAGTCAATTGCCACGTTTAGAGGAATCGTCCCATTTCAGCACGGACCTGGCTATCCCTCGATGGCTCAGGCACGAATATGCACCTACGCAGCACCGCTATATGCGTCTACGCAGCGCCATGTTACCGATATATTTGCATGAAGACGCTCTAAAATTTTACGATGGATGGGCACCTTGCTAACCCAATGTGTTAACCTCATATATATATAATATATAGTATGTGTGCGTGTCTCCGTACCTACACATACACACATATAGAGAGATACAGGGATATGAAATTCATGTGGATGATGTGGACATGTGGACCAGATACTTACACACACATAGAGAGATACAGGGAGATGAAATTCTTGTGGACGATGTGGACGTGTGGACCAGATATATATACACACATATAGAGAGATACAGGAGATGAAATGGACGATGTGGAATGTCATATTGTACAGGAGATGAAATTCTTGTGGACGATGTGGACGTGTGGACCAGACATATACACACACATAGAGAGATACAGGCAGATGAAATTCTTGTGGACGATGTGGACGTGTGTGGACAGGGATATGAAATTCATGTGGATGATGTGGACATGTGGACCAGATACTTACACACACATAGAGAGATACAGGGAGATGAAATTCTTGTGGACGATGTGGACGTGTGGACCACATATATATACACACATATAGAGAGATACAGGGAGATGAAATTCTTGTGGACGATGTGGACATGTGGACCAGACATATACACACACATAGAGAGATACAGGGAGATGAAATTCTTGTGGACGATGTGGACGTGTGGACCAGACATATACACACACACATAGAGAGATACAGGGAGATGAAATTCTTCTGGACGATGTGGACGTATGGACCAGACACATACACACACATAGAGAGATACAGGGAGATGAAATTCATGTGGACGATGTGGACGTGTGGACCAGATATATACACATATATAGAGAGATAGAGGGAGTCGAAATTCTTGTGGACGATGTGGACGTGTGGACCAGACATATACACACACATAGAGAGATACAGGGAGATGAAATTCTTGTGGACGATGTGGACGTGTGGACGATATATATATACACACATATAGAGAGATACAGGGAGATGAAATTCTTGTGGACGATGTGGACGTGTGGACCAGATATATATACACACATATAGAGAGATAGAGGGAGTCGAAATTCATGTGGACGATGTGGACGTGTGGACCAGACATATACACACACATAGAGAGATACAGGGAGATGAAATTCTTGTGGACGATGTGGACGTGTGGACCAGGTATATATACACACATATAGAGAGATAGAGGGAGTCGAAATTCATGTGGACGATGTGGACGTGTGGACCAGATATATACACACACATAGAGAGATACAGGGAGATGAAATTCTTGTGGACGATGTGGACGTGTGGACCAGATATATACACATATAGAGAGATAGAGGAGTCGAAATTCATGTGGACGATGTGGACGTGTGGACCAGACATATACACACACATAGAGAGATACAGGGAGATGAAATTCTTGTGGACGATGTGGACGTGTGGACGATATATATATACACACATATAGAGGGATACAGGGAGATGAAATTCTTGTGGACGATGTGGACGTGTGGACCAGATATATACACATATATAGAGAGATAGAGGGAGTCGAAATTCTTGTGGACGATGTGGACGTGTGGACCAGGTATATATACACACATATAGAAAGATAGAGGGAGTCGAAATTCATGTGGACGATGTGGACGTGTGGACCAGATATATACACACACATAGAGAGATACAGGGAGATGAAATTCTTGTGGACGATGTGGACGTGTGGACCAGATATATACACATATATAGAGAGATAGAGGGAGTCGAAATTCATGTGGACGATGTGGACGTGTGGACCAGACATATACACACACATAGAGAGATACAGGGAGATGAAATTCTTGTGGACGATGTGGACGTGTGGACCAGATATATACACATATATAGAGAGATAGAGGGAGTCGAAATTCTTGTGGACGATGTGGACGTGTGGACCAGACATATACACACACATAGAGAGATACAGGGAGATGAAATTCTTGTGGACGATGTGGACGTGTGGACGATATATATATACACACATATAGAGGGATACAGGGAGATGAAATTCATGTGGACGATGTGGACGTGTGGACGATATATATATACACACATATAGACAGATACAGGGAGTCGAGATTCATGTGGACGATGTGGACGTGTGGACCAGGTATATACACACATATATAGAGTGATAGAGGGAGTCGAAATTCATGTGGACGATGTGGACGTGTGGACGAGGTATATACATACATATATAGAATGATAGAGGGAGTCGAAATTCATGTGGACGATGTGGACGTGTGGACGAGGTATATACATACATATATAGAATGATAGAGGGAGTCGAAATTCATGTGGACGATGTGGACGTGTGGACCAGATATATAAACACATATATAGACAGATAGAGGGAGTCGAAATTCATGTGGACGATGTGGACGTGTGGACCAGATATATACACACATATATAGGGAGATAGAGTGAGTCGAAATTCATGTGGACGATGTGGGCGTGTGGACTAAAATGAGTCAAAAAACTTTTAAATCAATCTTTATTTGAAAATTTTTCGACTCATTTTAGTTGATTCAATAAACTTTCTGGGTTTTGCACTTTGTTAATGGGCCATTTGACAGTATCGAAGTGTTTGATTCCTGTATCCGTGTGCCTTAACTTTGTATCTAGGTCCAACGCGTTGAGCTAAACTTTGTATCCAGGTGTAAGGGATGACTTTTAAATCAATCTTTATTTGAAAATTTTTCGACTCATTTTAGTTTATTTAATAAATTTTCTGGGTTTTGCACTTTATTAATGGGCCATTTGACAGTATCGAAGTGTTTGATTCCTGTATCCGTGTGCCTTAACTTTGTAGCTATCAAGGTGCAACGCGTTGAGCTAAACTTTGTATCCAGGTGTAACGAGATAACTTTTAAATCAATCTATATTTGAAAATTTTTCGACTCATTTTAGTTTATTTAATAAACTTTCTGGGTTTTGCACTTTTTAATAGGCCATTTGACAGTATCGAAGTGTTTGATTCCTGTATCCGTGTGCCTTAAAATTGTATCTAGGTGCAACGCGTTGAGCTAAACTTTGTATCCAGGTGTAAGGGATGACTTTTAAATCAATCTTTATTTGAAAATTTTTCGACTCATTTTATTTTATTTAATAAACTTTCTGGGTTTTGCACTCTTTAATGGGCCATTTGACAGTATCGAAGTGTTTGATTCCTGTATCCGTGTGCCTTAACTTTGTATCTAGGTGCAACGCGTTGAGCTAAACTTTGTATCCAGGTGTAAGGGATGACTTTTAAATCAATCTTTATTTCAAAATTTTTCGACTCATTTTAGTTTATTTAATAAACTTTCTGGGTTTTGCGCTTTATTAATGGGCCATTTGACAGTATCGAAGTGTTTGATTCCTGTATCCGTGTGCCTTAACTTTGTATCTAGGTGCAACGCGTTGAGCTAAACTTTGTATCCAGGTGTAAGGGATGACTTTTAAATCAATCTTTATTTGAAAATTTTTCGACTCATTTTATTTTATTTAATAAACTTTCTGGGTTTTGCACTTTATTAACGGGCCATTTGACAGTATCGAAGTGTTTGATTCCTGTATCCGTGTGCCTTAACTTTGTATCTAGGTGCAACGCGTTGAGCTAAACTTTGTATCCAGGTGTAAGGGATGACTTTTAAATCAATCTTTATTTGAAAATTTTTCGACTCATTTTAGTTTATTTAATAAACTTTCTGGGTTTTGCACTTTTTAATGGGCCATTTGACAGTATCGAAGTGTTTGATTCCTGTATCCGTGTGCCTTAACTTTGTATCTAGGTGCAACGCGTTGAGCTAAACTTTGTATCCAGGTGTAAGGGATGACTTTTAAATCAATCTTTATTTGAAAATTTTTCAAATCATTTTAGTTTATTTAATAACCTCAAATGGTAACAATATCAGCAGGAGAAATAATTCCAGTCGTTTTATATTTTATGTGCAATGTTAGATTTTGCTGTTTTTCTAGCCTTTATACTATTCTTAGGGCCAAAAAGATACAGTTAAAATTAAACAACTATTAAGCAACTTTTGCTATTAAAGAGTGAAAATAAAATGTTTAAAAATAAGCAACTTTTAGAACTAGGGCTGAGCGAAGTTGCTTATAAAATAATCTGTGTACTGTATACTTTATTTGCTTAAACATTGTATCCAAGTGCAACACGTGCACTAAACTTTATATCAAAGTGTAATGGGATACCTTTTAAATCAACCTTTATTTTAAGATTTTGAACATACTTATCACTATGAAACAAGAAATGAAAAAAACATTAAGAAACTATTACAATTTAGAAATTCGGCATCATAGACACCTTTTCAATTAAGAGCCTCGTTTTCAAAATTTACGAAAATTTGTTTCTACGAAAATTTTGAACCCAGAATCAGATTCAGCACCTTCATTTTAGTGTTGAGTGAATTTTTTACGTCTAGTCCCTACGATGTCGATTTTAAAGTTATTAAAAGTACGAAAATTTATAAAAGGATTTGACCGTGAAAAATGGCTCGGGGTGAAACTTAGCACCCTCGATCATTTTTCACCGTCAAATCCCTTACAAATGTTCAAAATTTTAATTGCTATAAAATCAACATTGTAAGAACTAGAGGCGTAAAAATTTGCCTCAATACTAAAACAAAGGTGCTGAATTCGAATCTTAAGTCGAAATGTTTCTGTGAGGCGATTTTCAATTATTTTGGAAACGAGGCTCTTAGTTGAAAAGGTTTAGTGCATTGTGTAATGATTATGTGGAATCATCTCAAAAACTGTCACCCTTGAGCTTTTCAGAAGTTTTTCCTTGAAGACACAAGTCCTGCATAACGTTTGCGGTGTTCATACAGGCTGAATTTAGGTATAAACATAAAACTTTCACTAATCCCCACAGGAGGGGAGAAACGAAGCTACTCACCTGGGTTGGATCTCAGAAAAAGAGCGCTCTTCGTCTAATCATATTATTCCGCTACATTACAAATGAATTACTTACCTTTGCCTCAGGAGGGAAACCATACGGTCAAAAATTGCATTTATTGCGTCCTTTAGGCCTAAACTAAGCTGATGATTTGGTTGGGCCCACCTCACCCACATCGTCCACATGAATTTCCACTCCCTCTATCTCTCTATATATGTGTGTATATATCTGGTCCACACGTCCACATCGTCCACATGAATTTCGACTCCCTCTATCTCTCTATATGTGTGTATATATATCTGGTCCACACGTCCACATCGTCCACATAAATTTCGACTCCCTCTATCATTCTATATATGTATGTATATACCTGGTCCACACGTCCACATCGTCCACATGAATTTCGACTCCCTCTATCTCTCTATATATGTGTTTATATACCTCGTCCACACGTCCACATCGTCCACATGAATTTCGACTCCCTCTATCTCTCTATATATGTGCGTATATACCTGGTCCACACGTCCACATCGTCCACATGAATTTCGACTCCTCTATCTCTCTATATATGTGTGTATATATCTGGGCCACACGTCCACATCGTCCACATGAATTTCGACTCCTCTATCTCTCTATATATGTGTGTATATATCTGGTCCACACGTCCACATCGTCCACATGAATTTCGACTCCTCCATCTGTCTATATGTGTGTATATATCTGGTCCACACGTCCACATCGTCCACAAGAATTTCATCTCCTGTATCTCTCTATATGTGTGTATATATATATCGTCAACACGTCCACATCGCCCACAAGAATTTCGACTCACTCTATCTCTATATATGTGTATATATCTGGTCCACACGTCCACATCGTCCACAAGAATTTCATCTCCTGTATCTCTCTATGTGTGTGTATATGTCTGGTCCACACGTCCACATCGTCCACAAGAATTTCATCTCCCTGTATCTCTCTATGTGTGTGTGTATATGTCTGGTCCACACGTCCACATCGTCCACATGAATTTCGACTCACTCTATCTCTCTATATATGTGTATATATCTGGTCCACACGTCCACATCGTCCACAAGAATTTCATCTCCCTGTATCCCTCTATATGTGTGTATATATCTGGTCCACACGTCCACATCGTCCACATGAATTTCGACTCCCTCTATCTCTCTATATGTGTGTATATATATCTGGTCCACACGTCCACATCGTCCACAAGAATTTCATCTCCCTGTATCTCTCTATGTGTGTGTATATGTCTGGTCCACACGTCCACAAGAATTTCGACTCCCTCTATCTCTCTATATATGTGTATATATCTGGTCCACACGTCCACATCGTCCACAAGAATTTCATCTCCCTGTATCTCTCTATGTGTGTGTATATATATATCGTCAACACGTCCACATCGCCCACAAGAATTTCGACTCACTCTATCTCTCTATATATGTGTATATATCTGGTCCACACGTCCACATCGTCCACAAGAATTTCATCTCCCTGTATCTCTCTATGTGTGTGTGTATATGTCTGGTCCACACGTCCACATCGTCCACAAGAATTTCATCTCCCTGTATCTCTCTATGTGTGTGTATATGTCTGGTCCACACGTCCACATCGTCCACATGAATTTCGACTCACTCTATCTCTCTATATATGTGTATATATCTGGTCCACACGTCCACATCGTCCACAAGAATTTCATCTCCCTGTATCCCTCTATATGTGTGTGTATATGTCTGGTCCACACGTCCACATCGTCCACAAGAATTTCATCTCCCTGTATCTCTCTATGTGTGTGTGTATATGTCTGGTCCACACGTCCACATCGTCCACAAGAATTTCATCTCCCTGTATCTCTCTATGTGTGTGTGTATATGTCTGGTCCACACGTCCACATCGTCCACAAGAATTTCATCTCCCTGTATCTCTCTATGTGTGTGTGTATATGTCTGGTCCACACGTCCACATCGTCCACATGAATTTCGACTCACTCTATCTCTCTATATATGTGTATATATCTGGTCCACACGTCCACATCGTCCACATGAATCTCGACTCCCTGTATCTGTCTATATGTGTGTATATATATCTGGTCCACACGTCCACATCGTCCACATGAATTTCAACTCCCTCTATCTCTCTATATGTGTGTATATATATATCGTCAACACGTCCACATCGTCCACATGAATTTCGACTCACTCTATCTCTCTATATATGTGTATATATCTGGTCCACACGTCCACAAGAATTTCATCTCCCTGTATCCCTCTATATGTGTGTATATATCTGGTCCACACGTCCACATCGTCCACATGAATCTCGACTCCCTGTATCTGTCTATATGTGTGTATATATATCTGGTCCACACGTCCACATCGTCCACATGAATTTCAACTCCCTCTATCTCTCTATATGTGTGTATATATATATCGTCCACACGTCCACATCGTCCACAAGAATTACGACTCCCTCTATCTCTCTATATATGTGTATATATCTGGTCCACACATCCACATCGTCCACAAGAATTTCATCTCCCTGTATCCCTCTATATGTGTGTATATATATATCGTCCACACGTCCACATCGTCCACAAGAATTTCATCTCCCTGTATCTCTCTATGTGTGTGTATATGTCTGGTCCACACGTCCACATCGTCCACAAGAATTTCGACTCCCTCTATCTCTTTATATATGTGTATATATCTGGTCCACACCTCCACATCGTCCACAAGAATTTCATCTCCCTGTATCTCTCTATGTGTGTGTATATATCTGGTCCACACGTCCACATGAATTTCATCTCCCTGTATCTCTCTATGTGTGTGTAAGTATCTGGTCCACATGTCCACATCATCCACATGAATTTCATCTCCCTTAATCGCTATAGATACCTGTGTATACTATGTGTTGCACACGTCGACCTAAATTATGTCCCCCCGACCTCTACGTTTTGTTTCATTCCATTACTCACCTCACTATCAATACGAGGCAGATGGAACGAATATGGGTGTGCTTGGGCGTGTATAGGTATGTGTGTGTATAGACTTACCCTAAGTCTAAATCTTTCCTTATCCGAACACAGTCATACCAAAAATATCATGGCGCTGCGGAGGAGACAAAGAGAAAAGTGAATGGAGATTTAGACTTATACTCTTGTGCAGGTCATGAATAATTAATGAGCTTTTTCCTTTGTTTTTCATGAACAGGCGGACAGATTTCTGTCCGCCGGCATTCCCTTTGATGTTGTACATGGACAATTCAGCAGCATTGAAATAAAACAAAGCAAATTAGAGGAGTAATTGTACCATGAAAATTGCAAGGGGGTTTTCTTATTTGCGTAGATAACATAAACAGAATTAATTAATAAAAGGGCCTTTTGAAAAAACGTTTTGTAAAATTTGTCAGAGAAATGTCGATTCCTTTCATTCACTGCTTAACAATTGTTATCATACCTCCTGAGCATTTGCAGAAACAACAAACCTCCAGCAAACTCATTAATTATTCATGACCTGCACAAGAGTATAAGTCTAAATCTCCGTTCACTTTTCTCACTGTCTCCTCCGCAACGCTGTCACATTTCGGTTATGAATTCGCGTTCGGATAAAAAAAGATTTAGACTTAGGGTAAGTCTAGTGTCAACTTCGTTCCCAAGGATATCTGTTGTTGTTGTTGTTAGCTCAGCCCGCAACAGATACCCTTGGGACCGGTTGACAAAATTTGTCAGTTTTTGGCTTGGAATAATTAGCATAAATTATGAAAATGATTCCAGTCAGTGGCTGTGGCGGCCACAGCTCTCCAACTCATCAATGAGTTTGGGAGACGCAGCACAATTTTGTACTTCAGAAACACTTGCTTTCAACAATTCATTTGAAACAGAACTAACTCTGTTTGAAACAAAATGAACAGATAAATGCTTAAAAGGAATCAGTAGAAAGAAATCCATGTTTGCAAGCGCTTGCAGAAGTTATTATGTTTGTTAATTTTGGAAATTTCACCGAGAGTTTCTGCAAGTCAGAAAGAAATCTTTTATTGTGAATTGGTTAGCTAGATTTTCGCTCATTATTGATACAAAACTTCAGTGCTTTCCTCTTTTACAAGTATTCAAGTATTTCAGGTGAGATCAATTTATTTAAAGCCTGTAGATTTGTTAAAGATTTATAAGTTGAATCATATACATATTTGCTGCAAAGAAGTTTGGCTTTGCTATTGCATGAATGAGATTTCTTCACTTTGAAATTGTGTTACAAAAACTGACTTGATGAGAAAAAGTTCTAGCCAAAACCGTAAACAATCTTATTTTCTAAATACAAAATGTTACTGTTTTAGTTCACTTTGGCTTCTTGAAAATTATTTTCTTTATTTTACCTTACCTTGCTTGCTCAAAATTTTACCGCGGGAAAGCAAGTTTAGGTAATGCTACAAACTTTCCGTAATTTCTTCGTTGAGTAGTTAAACTAATTCGCCCTTTATCTTTCATTTTCTGTACATTCTTTCTATTCCAGTTTAGTTCAAAGCAAACTTTGGGTGTTTTTTGTGGGGTAGGAGTGGAAAAGCCCCGGGCCGCAGCAGTTTTGTTTTGAAATTTCTTTCATTCGGCCGAACGCCATTTCTAATGTATGCGGACAACAAACTTCTATTGTTCGTTCTTAGCCAATCAGAATGCAGAACATCGAAACCGGTTCCAGGGTCAAATGGGGCAGCGCAGTGTTCACGTAGAGGTCCTATTTACCCTGGGTACGAGGTTGAGTCTAGTGTGTGTATTTCATATTCGTGCCTGAGCCATCGAGGGTCTGCCTTCTTCCTCCTACATAAGCCCTCGTATTCATGAAGAGGCATAATTTATGCCAAATCTCAAAAATTAAAATAATTGCAAACACAACACGTCACAGAAATTTTTTAATTTTTCAGATCTTCCTCTCAGCTGCTTTTATCGTGAAATGGCGGTGTATGATGGAACTGGTAAGTTTTTTTTATTAAACTTTGCGTATTTAACATGGTCCTGTTCTTTGCAATTACCAACCTGTTGACCTGGTACCTATTTAATTTCACACTGGGAAATTTTTGTCTCCGGAATCGCTGTTAGTTGAAATCACGTTACATAATTGTGATGATAGGTTACCTTGGGTTGGCCTATTATGACGACGCAGATTAGGCTTGGCCTAAGTACTATCTACATTTGAGTGGATGTTTCGCTGTTTAGCTTTCCACAAGTCCCGCAGTTTTTATCTTTGAATCAAGACATCAACAAAAGTTTAAAAGTTATTGGATCTTTCAATTCGCTTTTCGTTCAGTAGTTATCCTTATTCTCCCAATTCAATTCACATACATCTGGCAAAACCAGTTGATGATCATCATTAGGTACCTATTATGCCCTATATAGGCTACACTTACCTTCAGCTGTTAGGCCTACAACACGACTTTTGGGAGACAATAAGAGTTAAAAAAATTAGCTGTTAACAAACTTCAACATGTAAAACATGACAACGAACAATTTCTTTACAACAAGAAAGAGTATAAGCTTGGTTTTTTGACTTCTTAGTTGCTTACAGTAATTCAATTGAGCCCTGAAGTTGCTTCAAGGATTATTCTTATTAGTTGCCAGGCAGGCTCCAATCCACGTACTTAAGCCTGAAGATCTTTAGTGTGTAGAAACGATTTTGTTATCATAATTGGCGTGAGAGTCTTGAAATAAAAATAGAAATTGGCATGAGATTTCTAGAAAATTAAAAATTGTGTTGTTTTCTGGCAAACAATATTATGTCAATACTGTTTGGTGTAACCTTTGGCATCAGGTTTCATGGAATGCACCCTGGACTTGTTGTGAAGTAAAAGGTTCTTAATACAGCTTCACACTACTCCTAAATGGAAAGTCGAATATACATTTGTTGTAGGTGTTATTTTGCTTTTTGATATTTGGATATCAGGGCCTGCCACCCACAAACCCCCACTGTACAGTGTGTATGTTTTTATTGGAAAACTTGCCTGTATAGTTGCAAACTGTTCTAGGAGCAGTGCGAAACTGTAGTGCAAATGAAATACTAACAGTTGATTTATCCTTGAGGTGCTCTACAAGTTATAATTAGAAGGTGAATATGAAATGAAAAAAAATAAGGAAAATTTAACTGTAAACTTTCAATGAAGCTTGCATTTTAAACAGAACATAAAAATAATGCATATAATAATCTTTGATTTTATTTTTCATTGTGATGCAAAACCGAATATTTTCTTAGAGGTTTTAGAAAAGTTAACTTAAAGTTATAGAATCTATTCATGGTTATGATTTTTAACCTTGTATCTAAGATTTTATTTGATTTCTTTTTTTAACAATATTGTAGACAGCCCTGGCTCACTGAATGTCTTGGCATACAATGGGAATTCAGACAGAGGTTGGAATGATCCTCCAACGTTGGCTTTTGGATCCACAAGCAGTAATGCTGCTCCAAGAAAGAGACTTGACTTAAGAAAAAGAGTTTCCCATAACTGTGTTAGCAGCAATGCGGAAGTTAATTATAGTGAGTAAAATTTTAACTACTGGCCTCTCCGTTTAAGGTGTGCGATCGTGCGTACGTGCCTCCACACGCTCCTTGTCTAACCAAGACGCACATAATTTCACACACCTTGTTTCTTGTAATTCCTTAAAATCACGCTTCTCAAAAGTTTAAGGATCTTTAAATAAAAAAATATCTTGTTATCTGCTAATCACATAATTGATATTTGCTTGTAAAGTGGCTGTCATTCAATAAAAACAAACTAACCGCTGATTGATTTGAGACGTTTATGATTTGCGTTGCGTGTTTGCGTGGTGATATCCTAGCTCTTTGTATAATATCTCATGCAGTTAAGTTTTATTTGCAAAAACGAGGAAAATCTTCTCTTCATGCTGCTGACGTTGAATCCTAAGCGTGGAGAAGCGACAAGAAAAAACGACTCGAGGGAAACTTTTAGGAATTATTCTTGTGGATTTTTCATCATCAAATCCAAATTTTTCTGATTCTCTGTTTGATGTTGAAACTGATTAAATGTGAACTGTTTAAATGAATTGAGTAATTTGTTAAAAACATCTTATAAATAATTTAAATAATGTGAGAGAATGTCAAAATTGCCGTTCCTAAAAAACGCGCGTCTAAATATATCGAGGTGGTGATCTTCCACGCACCCACTAAAATACTCACGGAGAGGCCTGTAACTAGTAATATGCATAATTTATTTCTCTTGATCTTTCAATGGATATTTTATGCCTTTGCATGGGATATTAATCTCATATTGACTTTTTATCACAAATGGGTTTTAAGTTTTCTTCTGTTCTTCTATATTTTTGAAGGAAAATTCAGTTATCCAGTTTGATACATCATGACCCAAAGGTACATAGGATACAAAGCACTGTTGTATCTTGGTTTACTCTTCTCCAATCTGAATGAATGCTTCTAAAAGGCTGCAAGATTTCTTTACAATTTCATCATAGCATTTTATAAATGAAATATTTCCCTTCTTTCTAGAAATGCAAGGATTGAACCTAAACAAACAAATGTTTGAGCAGCCTGTCATTCATCAGCAGCAGGTTTACAACAGTTCTTTGCCAACAGGGCCAATTACGTCTCACCATCAAACAGCAAATAAAGCAGTTCCCCATAATTTCAGTCAAGTGCACCATGCCACAACAAACAAAAGGATGGAAATAGATACTCTGTCTCAACATGGACCAAGCTTGCTGACACCTGCAACAATGCCAGGGCCCCTTTCTCAGCCTGTGGTTACTGGATCTAGTCATGTTCAAAGTCATCACCTTGTTCATGCATCAAGTATGCCAAATTTGCAAGAATTCGGGAACAGAATTACCCCTCAAATCACGCCAGTCATTTCTCAAGGACATAGCACTTCAACACAATACAGTGTTAGCGGTAGTGCTATTAATCCACTTGTAATGCCAGGATATCACACTTCACCAATTACAAAAGGGGAATCATCAATAAGCCAAAATAGTCAAGGTTTATCTACTTTTCAACAAGGCAATGCAACAACATCTCATGTGGGACAGCCACTTTTCTACTTTTCCTCTCAACAATCACATCCCGCTGTCGCAAATGCTGTTTCAGCAGTGACAAATGATTTGAGATCAAGTGCTGAAATATCTTCATCTGGAAATACTGGAGAAACTATAAAGCATGTTGAACATGGAGCTCCAAAGGAAGAGTCAGTCATTCATCCATATGCAGCTGAAGGACATGATCATGGACATCATGTTCGGAGTACTTCAATGCCAAATTTTAATGAAGTGAAAGATCCCGGGCAAAGCATGATTGCCCCACCAGTAGAAGGCTATTATACAAAAAGAGCATCATCCGCCTGCTCTTCAAGACAAAGGACCCCATCTCCTTTGGCTGAGAAAAAGCTAGAAACAACTGCATATGGTGAACAGGATGATGCTCAGATGTTAAGAGATACTATAGACAAGTTTGAATCTATATTGGAAAAATTTCCTTTTGTCTCTGATGTGAAATTACTTGAAGATGTCAGAAAGCGAATCAGCATTTTTAACCAAAGTTGGATTGAAGGGAAGCTTTCCCCAAAAGTTAAGTCAAAAATGGTGGAATTATCATCAGGTAAGCATCCCAAGAACATGCATTTATAATATAATTTCTTTTATGTTCTTTCATCATTGACTTAAAATTTCAATTAATCCAAAAGTCCTGTCATCACTAACCAAAAATTCCAAATATGTCCAACATTGGGCTAAGTTGCTACTCAGTCTGGCTATACTGATTGGTTATGATATGGGGTGAAACCAGTTTGTGACCAACTGTCAAAGAGGTCAGTGATATCCTATACCATCAATCAATTGCTCTATGGGATGGTTGACCGCCCTCTGAGAACATATGATACTTCATAGGCCACGCCAGAGCCGCTCAGAGCTGCTTTTTTGATTAAGTAATGAACTTTTGCTATCTCAGATGTGCATGAATTCTCTGATGTTGGGTTTGAAAGCTTGAATGCATTTAATTGCTCAATTTGTGCCATGCCACCAGCTTCTAATCTTCTTACAAAGCTTAAACTACATCTGCCTTATTCTATGTGCCTCAGGATTCTTGCTAAACCCACAGCTGCATGTGGAACTTCTTGCTTGAAATGGCAACAGGAAAGGTAAAAAAATTGTCTCCATGGTCAAAAAAACTAACTGTTCTTCAACCTGAGGTGCAGTCTTAGAACACTGGATTTGTTGGTTTGTCACCTAAAATGTTGCAGCGACCTATTTTTCTTGTCATGCAAGTTGACTGTTGCAGAACTAGTGCTGCATCATTTTTGTTGGAGCATGTAGCCAGCTCAGGATTTCTTAGAACAGAAAATTTCAGTGTGTTTTTGTCATCAGAATAGATGTTAAATTGTACTTGTAGCTGTGGGCTAAGCAAAACCCACATTCAAAACATGTTTATGTCATACCCTCCTGGTCTTCATGAATGACAATTTGAAAAAGCTTTATGGAGACCAACCTCAATCCTGTGGTGACTCTGAAATTACTGACTGCACTAACTTGTACTCAGAAAAGAAACTGTAGCCGCATCTTCTTTCAGCAACTATTTAGACTATCTGGCTGGCTAGCATTTACTGCAATAGCATTATTAACCTTGATTGTGTGAGCAGATAAGTATATGCAAAATTGTGTCCATTGAGGCGAAATTCCAATGCTGATTGCTGACTCTTGCTTGGTCACATTGTGGGCACAAATTTGGGAAAAATAGTCACTGTGCTCTATTCATAATACTGCTGTGTGGTTTCTCCAGGCGTGATCCAGCGAGAACTGCTTTCTTGAACAAAGAAAGGGAGTCAGAAACAGGCTTTCGTCAAAGAGCTTTCGACAATTTTCGAACTTCACTGAACTTAAATTTTCTAGCTATTTACATGTATATAAAGTAAAAACAAGGAAATAAAAATTACGTTGGTGCAAATTAGATTTGATCGTAACAAGAAAGGCTTGGCTGCACGAGGTAAAAACGCAAAGGAAGAAATTTGCATTTATTAGTAGAAGGTGGTCTGAAGGTACTATTAAAACAAATGCACTCTTTAAGATCACTTACAACTTTGCATGAGATCACAACCCTGTGGTAGCTGACATTTGCTTAAAGCTGAAGAGTAACACAAAGAAAAATCAACAACCTCAACTTGACTTGGAGAAATTGAAAACTGGTAGTCTACTACAAGACCAGTACAAGGTGGGGGTGAAGAATCGATATGAAGTACAGAAACAAAAGATGATTGGGAAAATTGCAAGGAGGCAATTTTGCAGACAGCCGACAAGGTTGATACCACCGAAGAGACGAAGAAAGAAACAGAAATGGATGACTGATGAAATATTGGATATGATGAATGAGAGAAGAGAAGTAAAGAACAAAAATCCTGATAGATATAGAGAACTGAACGAGACGATGTATGCGTACAGAAGCTAAAGAGAAATGGTGGAGTGATCAATGTATAGAAATACGTTAAACAAAATCCATCCTTAGCTCAGAAGAAAGTAACGAAAGCGGTTAAGAAGAAATTGCGTATCAAGACAAGAATGGTAATATGCTAATGAATAAAGACGATGTACTAAACAGATGGTTTGATTACATCGAGGAGTTTTTACGACTGTAGAGGAGAAAACCTGTGATAAAGAAAGATATGAACGGTCCATCTATAACGCGTGACGAAGTACAAAGTGCCATGCGAAGAATTAAAAATAGCAACGCTGTAGCAATGTCCGAAGGACGCTGATCATTATGATAATAATGATGAAGATAATGTTAATAATGACGAAGATGACTAAGAAGAAGGCAACGATGATGAGAATGATGATTATGTTGGTGATGATGATGATGATGATGATGATTATGATGATGATGATTATTATTATGATGATGATGATGATGATAATGATGATGATGATGATGATGATGATGATGATGATGATGATGATGACTTTGAAGAGGATGATAATGACCATAATGATCATGCTAGAGACGATCATGATGATGATTATGATGCTCGACGACGACGACAACGATGATGATGATCACGTTGAAGAGGAAAATGATGATCACCGTCTTCAACATGATGATCATGTTGAAGACAATGATTGGTGATTGTGATGATGATGGTGATGATGATAATGATCCATTATGATGATGATGCGATTGTTGACAATGTGATCAGATGAATATTTCCTGGAACAATCCCAAAACTTTGAATCGAAAATAGAAAACCTCAAGTAACGTATATGTACTAATAAATTTGAGCTCATAGGTTAAACTGTGTAACAAATAACTCCCTTCAGTGCACCGAAACCTGTAATCTTCGCTACAAATGATGAATTTAATTCTAGAATCTCCAAAAGCTATCATAACAATTCGCATGCTATGCAGATGACTATATTCGATAATTAATAGCACTTTGAAGAATTGATTGCCAACTTTGAACCATTTATTTTCAGATGATTTTTGAAGCCGCAAACTGTTTTGAAAAAATTTCTTCTGTCTAACTTGGCAACAATTTCTACTGCGCCACAATCTCCTCTTCTTTTCACACGAACATATCTTACATGTAATAGGACTTCTAGAAACCTCTGAGAATAACAACCCAATCAAAAATTGTATGAAAATATTTAAAATAAAAAATAAAATCAAACTAGATTTGAGCAACATTTTGCAATATTTTAGTCAAACTTTTTTTTGAAGACCGACTGAGCCGGCTTTTTTGCGAGAAAATCTTGGTGTCAAATTTTTAGTTTCCTGCATCTTGGATCGAACTGGCAACCCTTAGCACAAGAAACAAGCGCATTATTCCATTGCGCTACAATAACAGTTAATACTAATTGATGTTTTTGGCAAGCAATTGCATTTTGCTAATTATGCCCACTAACGACAACACTTAACGGCGATTTCAAAGTTTAATTCCTGTTATTTGTGGTTTATCTTTTGTTACGCGGTTTGGCACGAAAAAGCGTCTATATGCCTGCCTACCTACCTATGTATTTTCTATGCGTACATGCGTTCCACGGCACCCTCTTAATATGTCCTTCGGACATAAAAATGGAAAAGCTATAGGACTGGATAGTATCTCACTGGAATTATGAATGTTATTCACCATACTGGCGACTTCCCATTAGATCTTATGAAGTCTTCATTGCTTTTCCAAAGAAACCAGGAGCCATGGAATGCGAGCTGCATAGAACCATCAGTATCATGAATCCTGTAGTGAAGATCATATTATATATAATGGCTAAAAGAATAAAACGTATAACAAAAGCAGAAATATCAGAAATGCAGTGTGGTTTTGTTCAGGATAAGGGAACAAGAAATGCAATTTTGATGATACAAGCGTTCAGTGAGTGAGCTATTGAAAGAAATTTAGATGTCTATTGCTGTTTCATAGATTATGCCACGGCATTTGATCGTCTGTGTCATGGTGACCTCTTAGAGTTTTTTAATGGTCTAGAACTGGAAGGTAAAGATATCAGGTTGCTACGCACCATTCTACAAGGAGCAAGAAGCAACCATGGAGAACCAGGAGAGTGGACAGAAATTCGGCGTGGCATGCGACAAGGATGTGTAGCATATCAGAATTGTTCACGCTTTATAGTAAAATGATACTCAGGCACTTAGAAGGTGGAGGAGTGCTAATCGGTGGGAAGAAAATACCAAATTTAAGATATGCTGATGATACTATTATTATCGCAAAGTCAGAAGAAGAGCTGCGGAAACAGTTAGACATTTTGGTAGAAGAAAGTAACAACAGAGGATTGGATTTGAACGCGAAGAAAACAGTGAGTATGGTTATAATATCTAAAGAATCCATTCCACTGAAGATTGGTGACACCGTTATTCAACAGCACAGAAATTCCATTATTTGGGTAGCTGGTTAACATCGGACAGCAAGTCAGAAGTCGAGATAAAATCACGTATAGCACAAGCGAAACAGACATTTATGAAGATGGAACATGTATTGAAGAACTGGCAAATTGGTAGGAAACGTGTAGAATCATGTAGTCATATGTCTGATCAGTACTAACTTACGCCTGTGAAACGTTAACGATAACATCGAAGCTAGAGAAGACACTAGAAAGTACTGAAAGACGTAGGCTGGGAATAATCTGGAGAGATCATGTCACAAATGAAGAAGTTTGGAGAAGGTGTAAAAGAAAGTCGGAACTAATGTCGTTGATAAAAAAAGAGGCAGATGGGATTTATAGGTCACTTGATGAGAAGAGAAGGACTAGGAAACTTGATCTTTAAGGGATACATTGAAGGACAAAAGCGAGGCAGGAAGAAAAGATACAAGGTTTCGGACAATTTGAAACGATGGACCAAAATAGAGGATATAACAGCAATATGGCACACCACTAGAGACCACTGTTGCTGGCGAGCCATGATCGCCCACGCCTCCAGGCATGGCACATTATGACTCTTTAAGGAATGTTGATTTTGATATAAAGAACTTGACTTTAAACAACTACAACAATTTCCAAAATCTGTATTGAAGAAAATTGGGAGTTTCTTGCAAAAAAGCAATACAGTACACCCTCAATTGGCCGAACAGGTTGAACTCAATTTTACAGAGGTTCGTTCAGAAAAACCGAAAATTCGGATAATCGAGGACGACAATTTCACTTGCTGACTTTCCTTTTATGTTCAATTTCACTTGCTGACTTTCCTTTCCTCAAATGGAATGCAGACGACATTAGCAGAAATTGTTCGACGCGAAGTAGCTACATTACAACCGAAAAAAATTTATTGTTCTGAAAAAGTTAAAATCGGTTAAAAACGAAAGATAAACTGATTTAATATAATGGTTAAAGTAATACAGTAATTATATTGGACAAAGACTCAAAGTAGTTGGATTTACATTTGGTTAATTTAGAATTAAGTTGGATAAAACAGAAGGATTAAGAAATTTTGGTGTTTCGAAAAATTGAGGTTCGGATATTCGAGGATTGTACAAATAGTGTTCCATCATTCATGATTGTTGTGTGATTCGATATGAAACTGACGCTTGATAAGGTTGATTTCTTTCCTACCATGTAAATACGCACTGCACTTATTGACCAATTGGGTGCATTCTCACTTCAAAGCCGAATAATCACTGGTAGCCCCCACCCTCTGCCCTACCCTACATCCCCCACATACCTTCTTAACATTAATCTTCAAAGCCCTCTTATGCTGTACCTATTACATCCCCATAATTTCGCATTTACATCACTACTCTAAACTATCCAGATTACCCAAAAGCCCAATAGACAACGTGCTTGCATCCTCCATAAATTATAATGGGTTGCCTTCCATGTCGTTATTGCTGAACCCCCACATATCTTCACATCACCAAATAACTCATGATAGCCATCGGCTTTACTGCTAACCCTTCACATTAGTCCACATCTTTTACCTTACTTTGTACTTGACAAATAAGAGCAACTGCTGCTGGAATATTTTTAAAATTATCTTTATTTTAGCTCTTTCAAGTAAACAGTTAAAAGAAGCAGATTCAATTCATCAATCTCTAATTGTTGATTACTCAAATGAAGTAAGTTTTTGTTATAATCAATGTGAGACCTTTAAAGGAGATTGATAAGGTTAATACCGGCACGGACCAGTTATTCTCTCTCTCTAATATCATGAATAAACTACTGTCCTTTTGGTAATGGACAATAAACTGTTTCTATTGTGCAGAGCACAAATTTATTGCCATGATAACCTTTTTTTTCAAATTTAGAGATTGAATAGGCTATTTTTTAGGATATACCGCCTTAAACTTTGTCAATTCCTGATGACACAGGCTGTCTGTTTGTGTGTGTCTTGCGATTGTGAAATCGAGACAGAGATGTGGAGGCTGTCCTGTCCTATACTTTGTTTCTAAGGTGCAAACTCGTCATATTTTTCAATTAAAAAAAGTTTAACCACAGCCAGCAATGTGATGAGCCATCATCATGTTTTACTGCAAAAGTGGACAAAGCGTAGAAATTATGGACTTACGTCCCCACTAAATTTTTCTGTCCTTTTTATAATGACAAACCTCAATTGAGCCTCTTGTTTTATCCATGAGTGTTGAATTGCTTCATGTGCTTCATCACATGAAACTATATAAGACTGCATTTCTTTGGAAATTTTTCGGAAGAGGAATAGACATGTAACAATTAGGAATAGACATAGACATGAAATGCAACAATTTTCTGGAATAGGGAGGTGGAATTCTATTACTGCCATACAGATATTACGGCCCCTGAGGGTTGAATAGCTGGATGAAAGTATACCTCGAAATTGGTGAGAAAAGACATGAATTCAATATGCTGGTTCATGCTGCAGTAGTGTGGAAGAGGGAAACTTGACTTTACAAAGCGGGAGAAACGCAATTAGACCAAGCATTTCTTTGGCCGTTTTAATGATTGTGAGGGTATTTTGCTTAAGCCTTCTTGTTGTTTCGACTTTAACCTTCATTATCAGAGCTATGTATGCGGGAAAAGACAGTATTGTGTCTCATTTGAAGAGCAGCTTTCGGTCTATTCCAATTTTTGGAAAGGAATTCGCTCTATATGTTTGACTTTCAGTTTCTACAAGCGTAAACAGAAGTTTTCTTGTAAAAGAGCTTTCGGTTTAATGGTTTGCTTTATCTGCCTAGGTTAAACAGTGGATGGTTGGAATCAAAAAGATAATTGTGCTAAGTCAGCAGAACATGAAGGAGTAACAACTGGAGAGGATATTGAAATTTTAACATAAATGGTCAAAAAAGATTTCGAATGTATTATTTATATATAAAGTATATATTAATTCATTACATTAAAGAGTTTCTACCTTATCTGGCAGACAGAGTCTCTATCACCTGGTCCGTGGAGACTAGTACTTTTCCATTAAAATCAGCATAAATAGTTTTGTTAATAAAAGCTTCCTAATTGCGAAATAATCTCATTTCCAATAAGAATGTTCTATTGATGTTTTAAGAATGTTCTATTGTTCAACAATTTCATAAAGTCGGTGGTAAGGAGGTTTTGTTTTTCCACCTATATTCACAAAAGTTCATCCTGACTGAAGTTTCTAGAACAGAAAATTCTTAACAGTTTATTCAGCATGCAATAAGTCTTGTGAAATTTATCATATTATGAGATAAGAAAATTTTTATCTTGTTTTAACTGATCTACGATTTGGATAACTATAACTACACACTGGAAAACTCTTTAAAAAATTTAATGATGTGTTCTTATTATTAAGAAGTGAAGCAACATTCATTTTACCTCGATGGTGTTTCAGGAAAATTATAAACAGTACCTTGCGGTTTAGGATATCAGTCACCTATGCCCCAGGCTCTGTAGTCATTTTCTCGGACATCTTTAATTCCCACCATTTCAGTACTCTTATAGAAGCCTGTAATATAGAGCATGGTATCAAGAATTGCAATGGACAGCGGAAACTGTTTATCGCAATTCTGAAGTTTTGTACAACTCAAAACTATTCACTTACTTGCGGACACGGTACGCCACACGTGAGATTGAGTAGTAGACTTTTAAAGCAGTCAGTTCTAGGCGTTCTAATTTAAAAGAGACAAGGGAAGCAAATTCCCAAGCTGGTGGTTATTGTGATTATTGTAGTCGCACAACGATGCTGTACACACTGTAAAGAACTACCAATAGTAGCAGATAAGAAAATGTAACAGATGAAACAAACAGGCAAAGGACAGTTTGCTGAAAGCCCTGTACCCTTGCATTCTTTCCCTTAACCCTTGTAAACTTGCATCGAAATACCTGAAAGTACAGTTGGGTATGATTCATGCATCCAGTGTCTGTAATCTAAAATGCAACATAAGAGACTATTAGCATGTGAAGCAAACCTATTTGCATAAAAGTAAATTTCTAAGGGTTCCCTAAAAATAAAATTCTTGGGGTCTGAGGGACTTATATGCAAAAGTATATCTTTTGTTGGGGGCTTATTTGATGGGAGAGCTTTTGAAGAAGTTCCGGTGTTCCAATAAGTTTGACAGAAAACAAGAAATGATGCCTTAACAATACAATTTAATCAATGATTCTCAGCAAAAAGGAGATCGTGTAGTTGTTATTAGTTGAATTGACCGTGAAACTTGACTGGGCTGATAATTTTATTTGTGTTTCACTAGATAAAAGATGGAATATACGCGAGAAAAAATTAACGACGCATTTGCACAGGGAAAATCTATCTTATTTAACTATACATTTTAAAACAACAAACCCTGAATTTAATTCATGCACAGTCTGGCCTTATTACAACTAACAAAATAAAAATGTGGCCGGCATGTACAGCAAGTGTGGTGGGCCCGTATTAACAAGTAACTCATTCTCGTTTGTCATAAGATAAATGTATTTTTGCTCTTTTGTTGGGATATTTAAGAAATTTTAACAGAAGTTTTCTTGGATTTTAGTTAGGAAATTTTTACGTTCCGGGTCGTAATTCTCGCATTCTAGAAGGAAATGGACTTCATTTTCTACTTTATTTTTACAAGATGTGCAAAACCTTTTCTCTCTTTCTATCCGCGGTTTACAATGTCTTCCTTTTTCGATCTCTAAGCAATGGGTCTTAGTTTTGACAGTGTTCTTCTGTGCTTCCTATTTGTTATAAGCTGCAGGTATGGTTCGAAAGGGATACGACTTTTATGCGTTTAAAAGTAAGGGCTTTGGAACATTCGTCAATGTAAGGTTTCCAATGTGTGTTATAATGTTGTGTTGAAAACTGTTTTGTCTCTCTTTTGGACAGAGATATAAATGTGTTGATATTTTGTCTTTCAGTCATGTTTTGTAACTTATTTATGTAGGATATAACCGTGTTTCGACTTGTTATGGACTTCTCATATTCGAGAGCTAGTGATCCCAAGGAATCTGGTTCAGAATGGTGCATGAGGTGTTTAATGAAGTTTTTTATCCTGCAATTTATCTCCACGCTTGGGGGATAGCGACCTGTTTCAGCTCGAACTAACGAATTTGTTGTAGATCTGTCTAGTCCAAGTAGGAATTTTTGGAATTGTGTTTGTGTCTTTTCAATTGCCGTTTTGTCCCAGCCTCGGTGGTTATGGTTGAGGTAGGGAGCCCATACTTCAGAGCCATACAATAAGATTGGCAGTATCATTGAGTCAAAAAGTTTTAAAGCAGTCTTTACAGGAAGGTTTCGAATTTTGAATTTATTGTTAAGAGCTAGAAGAGGACGGTTGGCCTTTGAGCTTAGCATGTTTAGGGTTTCTTTAAAGTTGCAAGCTGCATTCAAAGTAATGCCAAGATATGTAAATTTAGTTACGTTTTCAAGGGGTGCACTGTTCTTATAGAATGTTTCTTTATACTTTACATTGAAACATGCTCATCTCATCTCGGTCAAAAACAAGCCGTAATTGACCATGCCCATGCTTTGACAAGTCAACTCGCTGAATCAGAGCCGCCAGGATGGAACACAGCCACGTCTGGCTTAACCATCAACCTTCAGGCTGAAAACAAGCCAACTTCTAAAGAGAGAGAAAATAACAAGTTACTCAGAGCCTACAACATGCCGATCATAAACATTAATCGAACCACTATCCCCAGAAAGCCCGGCCACTTCAGTCCGGCATCTACGGACAAAGATAAAAAAGACACTTGGAATTCGGGAAGATCGAGCCATAACTTCTGTAACTTCAGAAAAGTGCGGCACAGCGGGAACAGCCTGGTTTCCAAATTCTCTTATTACAGGGAATGCACAGAAGAGCTGAATTTGCTTTGGAAGAATCTATATACAGGGTGTTCCAAAAAAAAGGAACCCGATAACCGGTACTCATGTTTTTGAAGGTATGAGAATTATGCTGACATCACTTTATAATGCTTAACTTCATGAATAACACTAGGAAGAAACAAATCTTTTGACACAGGATTTTTGTAGTCAACGCAAAGAACAGTCAAATATGTACTTCAAAAAAGCACAACTCGCCATGAAAAATTTTTAAACAATTTCGTCCTTCTTAATCAATCATTTTCAAACCCTTGGCCTGAACTAACCAATGGTCATGTAGATAAACTCTTGCTGTAACTTATCTCAGCAACAGAAAATCCTCAGTTGCATGAAATGCAAATAAAGTTTGTGCACATGCTTTATTTATCAATGAAATTAATTACAGCATATTTTTGTGAAGATGAAATATGAAAACTTAGCTATCCTTTTACTCACAAGAGCGTATGTACACAGCAAGTAATATGACAAAATCTTATTGGCCTTGAAGCTACGGTTCGCAAATGCAAACCATTTCTAACGCGGGTTCTTTTTTTGCGGAACACCCTATGACAGTAATCCTGCTGAAATTTGCAATTGTTGCAAGACAAAGGAATAGGATTGCATTGGATGGGTTGCATATAAAATATGTGATAAATGTTACTACTGTGATTGTGTTAGCAGACTCATTGCTATGACAGGAGCAGAACACTTTTGTCACTGCCCGAGTGCTTGGAGAAGCTGTGCAGGTCCCTTGTAATTACATTCATTTCATGTGTTATGTTACGTGGTGAAGGAAAGATAGAGATCGAAGTCAAACATAGTTAAAACCATCCTAGAAATGCAAGATAACCGAAACGTAAATAACGTTCTCGATATCCAGTGTTTTTCGAAAATAGGCTATGTGAATGATGGTGCAAACTGCTGCCTTAATTGAGTGGTCCAAATTCTATGTGGGACAACGATAAAGGTTCTGTTACCGTTTGAACTAACGAGAAAGGTTCCGTTTATGAAAAGCATGACGAAACTACAGAGTCAAGTGCAGAAACCCGTTGCGACGGTCCCTTTGCTTCAAGATGTCGCAACCATGAATGGCATGTCATTGCATAGAAAAGCAGGAAAATGCCGCTGAGGATTATACCAGCATACTGTTTACATTTTTCAGACGCAAGACAAGTCGATTCTTGCAAAATTCTTCCTGAATGCAGATGATGTATTAACTCTTCACCTCATACATCATCTGTAGCTGGTATCGATCCAAAAGTATGCTACAACTTATGTGAATTAATTGTGTAGAAAGGCAGAGGCGTTTATTATGGGCATTTCACTTGCCATTCAGATACAATGTTACCATAGATGATGAGAAAATTATACCACAACCGATTGACGTGTGTCAAGACGCAGAAACACGGGCATATGATATTCTTCGCCCGCAAAGATCGCTACCGGAGCGCATCAGATGCTGCTAGTGACACTTGGCAGGTACATCCTGACAAGAATGTTCTCGCCTTAAACAAATTAGTCTGCGAGGAAAAAGTATCTAAATTTTGCTGTTTCACATTATGACATGCAGACTATTTTCCGCAGAAAGTTACTCGACGACGACATTGTTAATTCTTTTTTAAACCAATTTGCAGAAAATAGTTCCGAGTATCAAACCATCTATGCGGCAATTTTTTCCACGCCGAAAGTAGTGCAATGTATACATGTTGACATTTCAAACACTGAAGCTGATTTAATAGTAGTAGCCATTTTTCAACATGGTCATACGGAAACTATCCAGATAGCAACAAGACTATCATCTGTGTTTCACTGAGATTAATTTTATGAAAGAAATAGTCTATTTAAGATAATTTTATCTATAATGATAACAGTTCAGCAGAATCAGGATTTTAAAACTAGCGACTGTCTTCTTCTTAGCCCATCGACGGAAAAACGGATGCACCATTGAATCCAGTTGCGGAGTATATGCTTGGATCATAATGCTGCAAATTTCATGTTGTTCAAAACGAGCAACATAGAAAGTGAAAGAGACTTCCTTGATGCAGGTTATTGGATTGCGAAATACGCCATGCAGTTTCCCTCAAATATGCTAGTACATAGTTGGACAAAAAATAATGAGACAACCAAAAACTTCTGAGTAAAACAAGCCAATTCCTTAACTTTAGCTTTGCTAATCAATAATTCACTCCCCCTCCCTTGGATCAACGTTGATGTTGAGTGATAATTTCCAAGTTTGTAGATAAAGCAAAAAAGAGCTAAAAGGGTGTGAAAAGTTTATGGCAGAAAATAAAAAGGATAAGGTCAATATAAAGACCACAGTATGCAATAGAGAAGAAGATCACTTTTTTGAAGACTTGCACTATGCTGTAAGAATGAAAATGACGATAAATATGAAAATGATGTTATTGATAAAGCTTGTTGTCAAGCATTTTCCAGCTCTGGAAAGGGAGAACGTTGAAGTCAACGGTCATATCGAGTAGTAATGAAGTTCTTCACCAGTATGTAATGAAGTTCTTCGCCGAGGAGCACCAGGATTTTTTTTTCATGGCTATGGATGTTCCTTAATTTTTCAACAAAAGAGGCTGAAAGTTCCTTATACTGTTCCTTGTTGTGGGATACGTATAAATACTAATTTTTACAGCAAAATCATTGAAACTATTCTTCATTTCTAACTTTAAGTATAAATTGAGCCTTTTGGGGAAGAACGATGGGAAATATATTGTACTTCTGTTCCTTTTCTTACCAACCATCTTGTTCTTTAAAAAAGGGTTTCTTAGTTTTTCATCTGAGCCTCGAAAGTTCCTTAAAGTTCCTTAATTTTTTGGGTCATCAAAAAGTTCCTCATAAAAAAATGTGTAATAAAGCTTTCATTTCTATGCATTCAAAGCATCTTTTTTAAATTTGTTAGCATCAGTTATATTATAAGAAGTACTAATGCAACACCTAAGGAGAGCAGCTATCCACTCATACAGTGTAAGGTCTTTAGTTTTTGCAATTATTCTGCAAAAGGTGATATGAAGTCATATTAAAGAGTTACCAAGTGAAGTCATTTTGGGGACTCGTGCACTTTTTTTTACATAGTTTCCAAATGACTGAAATTTTTGCTTTTGTTTTTTAAGTTAAAAGTTTCTACATTATGCATACCAGTGTTGTAATCTAAAGAAGATTTGATAGCATGAAATTAGAGTTACCAAAATTTCTCAGCACTATGAGACTTGAGATTAGTTCGTCATGTGCCTTGTACAAATAATGTCTTTTGCTATTGGTTAGTTTGTCATTAGCTACTATTGTATTTTTAAACTTTCAAATTTCAAATTTCAAGTTACCTTTTGTATTTTCAAATATTGTAACGGTTTTTTGTAAATCTGCCAAATAATTTTGTTATAAATAATCACAAAATGTAAGCGTTAATTTAACTGAAGATGGATGATGAATCCGAAACATGTCTTTTAAACTAAAATCTGTTGTCGTTTTTTTTTAAACTAATCTCAAATTAGAGTTGTAATGAAAATACTGTAAAAGTGAATAAGCAAATTGGAGCAAAGCAAGAGGACTGCGGAGATAAACTTCAAGACAAAAAAAAACAGGCAATAAATAATTTTGAGTTATCCATTGAAATTTAAAACTTAAACATTATTATTCCAAAGTTAGAGCAAATATTTTGTTCACATACCGGTAGATCTCGGAAGTGCTCATCCTCTTCTGATTCATGATTAGCTGTTGTGACAATGGTTTTGGATCACGTGGACGAGGATTTCGTTCTTCATCGCCACTAAGATCCGCATCCGCGAAACATGTTCTCTCGGAAGTGCTCATCCTCTTCGCGCGCCAGTGTTTGTGGTGTGGTTGCAGTGCAGATTGTGCGGTGCTGCTTCAAGCTTCTGGAATGTGAAGTGGGATGTGTGGAGTTCGGCTTATCGGTTGAAAGTTCATGTATCTAGTACTGATGGAAACGGTCAGTTCTGATCTACTTTGTGTCCTCCCTTGTGCTTCTCTATCGAGGAATATTTTTTGTGATCTCAAAGGCCAATGAAACAACAATGCAGATAGGCCTAGACTAGCTGTGTGTGAGAGAAGCAGAGCAAACAGACGAATGGACACCAGACTTTGCCTACTACCAGTCTAGGCCAACAACAACCAAGCATCAGGCATTGCAAACCGTCGTTGAGCTTCATCTAGACTAATGCATACATGACTGGAAGCATGGTACGACTACTTATAAAATTTATAAGTTAAAAACATTTAATGTTAAAAACAGAGCGAATGTTGCACTTGCACTGTGAATACGATATTTAACCTCACAACTATTAAACATGCTATAAGGATAAGTACATAGGCCTTTTAAGCCTACAAAAAAGCCCAAAATAATATCTAGGCCTTTTAGCAAAATATACCTTGAACAATGCCAACTAATTTTTTGTATAACAGAACAAAAAATTGTATACTAACAAAACAAAAAAACATAACAATTGATTAAAATACTAATAGGCCTAGTTTAAAAACAACCAAATCCAAGCGATGGGGTCACAATGTCTCTTTTCTAGAGATCAAACAATATTTACGGGGGTAATTAAAAGCTGGTTTACATTACCTATACCTAACATTAATCCCAGGATGGAATCCATGTAGCCTAAGGCAGATAAATGCAGTGTGGATTTTCAAAAGCAAACTGGCATGAATCTTTTAGAAATACAATAGCAAGCATTACTATTTTCCTTAAGAACAATATGGATCTGTTAATGTCATTGGCGTAATCTTTGGCATTAAGATTGCATGGATTCCACCTTGGCATTAATGCCAAAGAATCATATAGAGAAGTGCTCCCCTTAATTGACTGTTCCCATTAAACTGGAGCACCTTTCTAAAATCACCAGAGTAACTAATGCTTTAGACATCCATTTAAGGAAAAGCAGTATATAGTAAAGTTGTGACTGCAATATAATCCAATACAATACAATTAAGTTTTCTATAGGTACAGTACACCCTCATGAAAAATTCATTTTCACTCTGTGCATCCACAAAACCAGTCTCCAATAATCTGCTTTTTAACATTAACGCATTTCCTGACAAGAGATAAAATGTGTTTACTTCTTCTTTTCAGGTAATTTCAAAAAGGTTGATATTGACTCTAAAGAAGCAAAGATTATTTGTACATGAGGGCATGTGACTCGGTTACTTCTTATCTTTCAATTAACCTGAAATCAAGCTATTGCTAAAGCAAGAAATTAAAATAATGAAATATTTACCAGTGATACCAAATTTCACAAAGATCACACATAATCATAGGAGCATATTCTGGAGTCTTACATCGTGGGCATGTCCATTCAGATCTCAGCTTGTGAACTAAAATGATTTGAAAATAGTATAAAGTCAGTAAATGAAGCTATGCTAAGTTTTTAAAACCTTTGAAAGTGCAATGTAAATGGATGACCATATGAGAAGGGCAATGGCCTCACAATGAGGAAAATGGGCAAAAAAAACCTGCTCTGAGATGAATAGGCGGAAGAACTTTTTAAACAGTTTGTTGTCTGTTAAAAAATATGCAATTTAATTGCAATCTAGTGAATATCGTCCTTTGAGAATGCTATGATAGACACTCCAACCTGCTGTGGAAGACCTTTTCCATCTGTTTCCGCAACAGTAGCTTGCTGTAAATAGATTTAAACCAGTTGCTTCTTCAAACGTAGAAGATAATGTAAATAGATTACTTACGCATATTTTCAACTTTGTTCCAGGCTTCTGTAGTAAAGGCGGACTTTATTCCTTCAACATTAGTGTTCAGTAATGATGCATCTGGATATTTATCATCAGTTTTTATATCCGGTATGCCAATCTGTCTGTTTATTTCTTTAGCTTCCAAAACTGAATCATTTACCCCAAGTTTCTTCAAAATTGTCTTTGAAACTGCGAAAATTAGAATTCCATTGTTTACATATTTGTTTTCATCAAATCAGCTAAAATACCATATACGCATTTTAGTTTATTGCTGTTACTTACTTCTGAAAGAACTGTTTTTACCAGAATCATCTACCTTGGATTCTGAATTTTTAGTCACTGAAGCAAAGCTTTTCTGGGTTAAGAATTCTTTTCTATCTTCATCGGTTGGCTTGGCAAACCTAATATTTGTTTTTTTTCTGCGTTTTGTGGTAGAGAAGAATCATCTTTGCTTGTCAATATTTTGGTAGTGATGCTTGATGACTGGTTCAAGTTTTTCAACATTTCCATATTGTTTCATTGATTGAAATGTGTTTTTCAGTGCAGTTCCACCCTTCTGGAGTTGTACTATTGCATTAACGTGTCTAATATCACTCTCCTCAATAGCACCAATAATGGAAAGAAACAAATCTGTTGTTTTCTTTTTTATGCTATCAAAATTACTTGCTGGTGATTCCTCTTTTACCATCTCTAAAAGCTCTGGCACCTCATCACAACACTTTTCTGTATCTAACTGTGGAAAGCTATCTTCAGTTGCATCATCAACAACCCCTCCTTGTACTAATGACCTCCTGTAGCCTTGTATGAGGTGGATATGCTTGCATATGGTGCAGTATAGCAGAAAATCCACGCAGGTGCATGTGAATTCATGGATGCAGACGTCACAGTTTGTGCATTTTAAAGCACATTCTGATTCTTTGCATTTCTTGTCAGTTTTGTGTATATCATAACTCCTGCTACTTGTTTCAGATGAAACTTTCCAACTGCTTTCATTTATTTGTGACACTGTGCTATAATTAAGATGCAAGCTTGTTTGATGACGTTCCTGTATCATCTTAATTCTTTGTGTAAGTTTTCCTTTCGTGAGTTTTATTATTCTATCAAAATTTTTGTCTCTGCTAAATTTCATCAGGTTAACAAGGCAGTTGTCAACTCGCTTATTTTGTTTACCTTTCAGATAGTTGTACTTAAACACCCTGTGAAAGGCCTCACAAAACATATTTGTGTTAATTCCAAGCCCGCATCTGTAGAAATATCCCCATCTACTTACATGGGGTACCCAGTATGTATCAAAATACTCAGCAAATTCCGTTGTTACATCGGAATTGTGCAAACGCTCTACCAGAGTTTTGAGGTAGCTGTTGAAAAGTTGCTCATCTGTTTGTTCTAGCACTATCCTCATTTGCTTGTAAACCTGAGATTCTAGTTCGAAATCTTTTATTTTTGCTCTAAGTTGCTCCTGCCATGCCTTGTCCACATGCCATGTGCAATAAAGCTGTTTTGGAGTGCATTCAAAAGCCTCACTAAAAGCATCATAAAACTGCGGTGCAATGTCAGACATGAACCACACTGGACTTATTTGTCCTGTTGCCTCTTTCACATACTTGCAGAATAATTTAATAACAGTGAAGTCCTCTCGATTTGAAAGACACCAACCAACTGGAAGACCTTCTCCATATTCATCAACCACCAACAGGGAAGTTAATTTAAAATCATACCCTGCCAAGGAAAAAGCCATATTAGTACCACCAGGATAAAAGAAGAGAAAAAGATGGTGTCACTTAATCTTAGTCCATTTTGGATTTCGGCTGCTTCTGGGCTTCTCAGCAATAATTTAAGAGAATACCCGCCCATTTCGTCAGACAAGCAATGTTTATTCTTTCGATCCAAAGTTTGCACCAGTCTCCTTTTCAAATATATGCCGAATTTGTTGCTAATAACCACAATTGCATTGGTACATCAAGGCCAAAGTGATTAAATAAAGCACTGTAGGTGCTATACTGGGAAAACCGAACGGCAATATGAACGTAAAGAAGTTAGAAGTTGTGTTACTTTAACTTACGCTAAGCATTAAAAAAAGATAGTGTGTGGTTCATATCATCCCACTGCAGGGCAGAAGCATTATATATTAGAATAACTTTATTCTCTTGCTTTGTCTTTGTAGAATGGAAGAAAGGGGCAAAGACAGACCATACTTCAGTCCCACCGTTATATTTCTATACATCAATACATACTGAAGATTGCATTAAGGTTAAGTCACAATAGAAAATGGTTTAAGAAATGAGCTGAAAAGGAAGTAAATGATTTCAGTAAATTTAATGCAACTTGTACCTGTTGTTCCATGCGTGGCATCACAACATATGCCCTTGTTTCCAAATTTTTGCATACTATGACGCTGAAATTCTGTTTGGATGATTATTATAAAATCTTCAGCTGAAAGCGAGCTGTCATTGTCAACTTCTCCTATAACCGAAACAGATAAAATTTAGTTTGGTGAAAAATTCTTGTCTTTTTCAACGATCAAGGACCTAATTATCATGAAAAACTCCAGTTATAATGTGTTCACCTTGCAATTTGTAATAAAGAATTGGGTTATGTTTGTTGCTCTTCCACTCCTCCAACCATGACAGTACACTGGTCATGTCGTTTTGATGACGCCTGACGCTGTCAATAGAAAAAGCTCGGCCAATGTTCACTATGTCTTGCCGATCAATTAAGTGATCTCTCGAAAATTGGAAACCAATCCTTTCACGAATATCGTCCAGAATCCTCTGCTTTGAAACTCCATGCTTTAACCTAGCTGCTATTTCTTCACGTTTCTTTTTGGACAACCAGAGATGCTGGAGACTCCTCCTATGTCCATAGTGTGAGAAGCAGGCGTCAACCGCAACTTTTCCGTCTTTGTGGCTGGTCACTTTCATCGTGCATGTGCAGTTTTTTTCAATGTGACAAGAACCTGTAAAATTTGCTACGTGTTACTGTTAATGCCAAAAGGGGGTAGTTTGCTTATCTGATTTATTCTACGTACTAACTGAAATGCATCACCTCCAGATTTTAAGTGACGTTTTCTTGCATTGTCTTTCACTCTTGACTTGAAAACGCCAGAGCGGTTGCATATAAAATAATCTACAGTGTTGTCATTGTTCTTTACTCGTCCATTAAACCGGAATGATGTCTGCTCTTCTTCTTCCTTTTTACTTTTCCACTCAGCAAATTCTACAATGTATTTATAACGCTTTAGTACATTTCATTATAGAAGTCGAAAAATATTACTACCAGGGGACAAAATATAAAATGGAATTATCATCACTGTTGATTACCTGTACAGCTCTAGTTGTTGAAAGTTGTATGATGTCCAACATCGAAGTTGCATTTCTTATTTCACGGTTTGAAGCCAAATGAAGGGGGTTGTTTTATAACTGTAGTCGTAAGAAAACAACTCTATTCTGTGCATTTGGCTTTAGAAAAATTAACATAAAGTACAGTAAAACCCGCATAAAAGAACAGGTGTTTTGGACTTCAGGCTGATTTTGTTCTTATTTACAGGGTGCTTTCTGCAAAACAGCCTGAAAGTGTTCTTAACATGTTCTTAAACTTGTTTAAGAAATAAAATATTGCACAAGACTATAGACACGGTTTAAGGACGAAACAGGAGAGAGAAGGAACAGATTGGAAAATCAGTGACTTGCGTGAATGTGACACTCAAGTTTAATTATCGTATTTTTCAGTGTTACAAAAGTGTTTACAATCAACCTAACTCCAATCTGCACTATGTCTAATGCTCTCTGAAATTTAAAACTCAAACACCTAACTCAATAGGCCTAACTCGTATATAAGAACATTTTTCAGGCTGAATGTGTTCTTATGTATATGGTGTTTTTCAAACAAATTTCAGCCTGAGTGTTCTTAATCCACTTGTTCTTTTATGCGGGTTTTTACTGTATAATACCAATAATTACCTTCATTACTTTCGAACTCTTTCGTCGTCGTTCTGAACAGAAAACCATGGGAGCGAGTCAAATGATTTCGTAGATCTTTAATAAGAAAGCATTTATGCCCGCATTCCAGACAAATACATCCTCCCTCCTCTGCGGACCTTTTTGCTTCTATGCCATGGCTTTTTTCAACATGTCGACGAAGATTGAAGCCTCTCGTTGTAGCAAACTGACAGTGGTTGCACTGAAATCGCTTTCCCTTGCCATTCTGTTTTGCATTGCGTGGTGCTGCAACCGTATCCTGTACGGTTATATTTGCTTTCTCTTGCTTAACAGGTGTAATCAAGTTACCGCTTTGCATTTTTGTATTCTGAACACGAGATGATTTTAATTGCAAATCATGGGATACGTTGAAAGCTATTTCAGCAGTTTCATTACCTCCATTGTCGGTCTTTCCATTTGTGTCAGTAAACTTTGTTTCAAACGATACATATACTGTATTCTCGTCTTCTTCTTTGTCAAAATCAGATGGAGGATCGTCGTTGTCATACATAACTTCCCCGTTTAATGCTGCCGCCGTGACTAAATATTTGATAGATATATGTTCTTCACTGAACCATGTCATAACTACTTGTCTTAAATACTTTCCAAACTTTGTTGGGTGTGCAACAAGCAGTCCAGAGACATTGTCGGAAGGCCTTCGATTCCTGTTCACAATGTACTGGAAATAATTGGGAAGGAGACTCGCAATCGAAAGCATCACTATTGCAACAATACCACATATGTTTCCATCACTCTGAAGCGGGTAATGAAATGAACAACTCGAAGAACACTTATGAATAAATCCTGTGTTCGTGGACTTATGGCATTCTTTTACAGACATGTTAGGCATTTCTGCATTGTACATCGCGTTGTAAAACTTCTGCATTTCCTCTAAAAGCTGCTCAGGTGGGGACCAACCCAACGAGTCTCCATAAATGATTTCGTTAGCGTTCTTGTCCAGTACAGCGAAAGAGAAATGTGACCCAAGATTGCCGAATCCACGAACAACGTTGACCTTCCATTTCTGCTCCCCTCCATCCATATAGCTCACTTTATTAACATTAAAAATCAAGCCAATTTTGTCAGGCAGCGAGCTACTGTGCTGATTTCTTATAAAACGCTGTATGGTACCTTGCACATCGACAACGGAGTTTGCATAAGCACAGAATACACTGGTCTGTTGCTCATTGAGCTTCTTCACTATCCAGCGCATATGATCCCCTGAGAGAAGTCTGTCACCACAAAGCTGTGACAGCTCTTGTGAGGTTATGTCGTATGGATCTAGCTGCTTTGCGTAAGGCTGGTTATGTATCTTGGACCGAAAGCTGTTTAGAGAAACACGTGGAGGAATGGAGTGAACAGCTTTTGGGGTCCTACAAGTTTCGGAAAACCAGTCCAGCTCTTGGGTAACAGCGCGTCGTATGTCCTTTGCCTTATGCAGCTGTAGTGCAGCATTTATACCATTTATATGATAACGGCCGAATTCACACTCGTAGTAATGACAACCTCTAGCAAGTGCTTTCGCTCTCTCCAGCTCAGTTTTCCATGCAAGAAGCCTGTCAATCGGGGGTATAAAGAAATGTTCGCACGGAGACACCGTTGGTTGCGCATAATCATAGGATCTAAGTGTCGCACTTGACGGGGTTTTTGTCTTTGGTATCTTGCACTCAAAGGCGCTCAAGCGTGAGTATTCTTTCAACTGATCTAATGTTAAAATTCTGTAATTTTTTCTGGCCAGCATCTAAAAGAGATTTATTGTTGCTGTCAAGCAAGTTTTGTAAGCTTCTTAATGTTAGAGGTTCTTATTCATTAAACATGAACATAGGGCCAGTCCGTTACAACCAGCCGTAAAGGAGGACAATAATTCGTTTTGGCATATTTATTAATAGGATAGGATCCTAAAAGGCTTTAATAATTGCCACTTGCAAGTGAAGCACGTAATATTCACTAGGAAAATGCAAAATACCTTACCGTGGCTACCTTTTAATTGATAACTTTGTATGTTAGATGCCTTCCATTTCGAACACAGACCTTCACTGTGAAAGATTTCGCTTACTGATGTTTCAGTGCTAAAATGATTTGAACAACTTTTGTGGACTTTGAACTCGTCTTGCATTTACATCGTTCGATTTTATCTTGCATTTGCATCGTTCGATCAGGATTTTGCAATACTGTACTTCATAACCACGTGACTCTGCGTTCCAGGAAGTGTCACATTCCATTCCATATTCCTTTCCCAGGTGCGCGTGCGCCAGCTCGCACTTGCAACTACATCATTTGTTGATACCGCTGGGCGAATGCTATGTTAATCGCGGGCTCTTCGCCGCTCTTCAGCAATAGAAAAGATCGCGCTGTGTTTTTACGCGCGGACTTTTATGCGCTCATGCCTAACCTCTTTCTGGTGAACCAATCACGTACATGGCTTGCTCCCTAATTAGCATGAGCACTTCCGAGATCTACCGGTATGTCTTGGTTGCTGCACGAAAATGTTTGTTGGAGTAAGGGTGGTTTACCGGAGATCTACCTTACGAAAAGCACTATTTTGATCAATTGAAGCCATGCCAAGAATAGAAACAAGCAACCCATGGATTTTCAAAAGCCAGTTGTTTATTTCTGGCCATCTAGAATAGATAGTAGCCTACTACTTGGTTTATCAGAAGAGGGTGCACCCGGTGTCTCTGTGCACAACAAAGAACAAAAAATACAGATAGTAAGATTTAACTTGACTTGTCTTGTCTGGTAGATTACATGCATTTAACTTAATCAGTATAAATAATTACAATACCTCCTCAAATGAATTTTCCATGTTATAAAGTAGCCCTAACAGCTGTGATGTTACTGTAGTTATGTATAGGTAGTTTATGAAGGATTTACTACCAGTAAATGTTTGTACCTAGTAGTCACAAATTTTTGAACGTTTATGCTGTTTTTATTTTCTCTGAATGTAAGTCTTTCTTCAGAAACAAAATCATTTGCTCAACCATTTAAAAGCTTTGCAATCAATCTAGGGCAGCAAAAATCCAAATATTTTTGTCAACCTTCCCAAAGCTGTCTTGTTTCAATGTTTACAAACTGAAAACATGAAGTGTTGATACTAATAATGTGATATACATAATTATTGTCGGATTATTTTTCAGTGCTATTCAAGAGAAAAGAACACCAACTTAACCTTTTATGGTTTGGTGAACAGTTTGCAAGCCATCCTTAAATTTGCACCTTATTTATCCGTGCCTTGGTTTAGTTTTATGGTTTAATTAAATGTACATTCACTCAGTATTAGGTCATTAAAATTAAATCTGAAAACTGAAACTGGTAGCAAATGACACAGCTTGCTTGTGGATTAAGGTGAAGGCAGTACTGGTATCAACCAAAAAGCAGAAAAATGTCTGTCAAATCAAATCTATTCGAAGACCCATATAGCCTACAATATTGACAAATGTTTTTGAAGTTAGTAACTATCAAAACACCAAAAAAATCATTGTAATACACTGCAAAAATTCATAGCAATTTCATCAAAAAATCATAAACCAAGGACAAAATCACAGTTAATTGAAGAATAACTGGGACTGAGATGGATGCATACTTTGAAACTAATGAATACTGTAAGTCCAGTACCAAGAAAAGTTCAAACTCTACATTTTAAGCCTTTCCTTGATCAAGCAAGAATACTTACTGGGGATAATTTGAGAGTTATGCAAAAGAAAGGCTATTTATAAACAACAAACTTATAAATAAAAACAGTACAGTGAAAAGCTTTGCATCTATCTATGCATCTAGGATATATCAATCAACCTGTTTGTCTGTAGCACTCTTTCCTTAGAGAGGTCAAAAGAAAAAAATATCCAAGTAGCTAACAAAATAAAAATATATGAAGATACTCCTGCCAGTCAAGTGATAAAAAAGTTACATACACCAAATACCAGATGATGCTGTCTAGATGATATTTTGTCAGGTCTTTTAGCCTGTGTTTAGGGTATTCTCGAGAAAAAGTTTAACTAATTTAATTGCTCTTTAGCTTCGATTGAAAGTTTTTGTTGAAGAATTGACTGTAGAAGCAGCAGTGTTCAATGGTCAGCATATGAATGGTCAGGTATATGAAGTCGTATAAATTTTATATGAATGGTCAGCATCCACCAGCAGTTAATCGGGCCTACGCAAGAGTTAGGCCCCGGCCACAGACAGCAAAGAACTTGTCACTTTTCAGCTTTTCAGAAAGATTTTCTTGGCCAAACGTCTTTATAAATGTCCAATACAGCAAAGTTTAAATACAAGACATCATTTTGTTTCGAAATTCATCGCAAATAAACTTGCTCAAATCCCGAAATGCTAGTAGGCGGTAATTAAAAACGCTCCGCGAATGCTCCAACGGTTGTTTTCATCGGAAAGAGGTTGCATTTTTGCTGACTCAGCTGTACAAGCTTTCGTTCATTGTTGCGCAGACTCTACTCTTTACGAAAGAATTTTTTTTTTTTTTTTTTTATAAGACACTATATCATTAGATACATGGTCAAAAAGCTAATAAAAAAAGATACAAAATGTAAAAGGTACAACAAGTTGAAAAAGAAAATTAAACTAAAGTAAGCAGTTCAATTAACCAATAATTGATAGATATAAAGCAAAACTATTGTTATTATAGGGAGAGTTTATTAGTAAAGATTTACTTATCTAAAGTTGTTCGTTTAATGTAAATATCATACAGAAAGGCACTGAAATTTTCTAAAAAGGCTTCATTTTCATTTGTCATTAAATATATAAACTGTTGATCTGTAGAAGGGATATTTGTAAAGTTTGGACAAAGACTATAAATTTGGTTTGAGAAATTTTCTCTTTCAAAACTGTATTCGTTACAAACTGAGATAAAGTGTATTTCATCTTCTACAACATTTTTGCAATATTTGCAGAATCTCTCATGTCTATCAACAGGCGGTTTAGAATGCCTACCTTTTTCAATGGCGAGGCAGTGGTCACTTAATCTTAGTTTGGATAGTATTCTTCTATGTCTTCTAGTCCGGATAAGGTCTAGATATTTTCATAAGCTATTTGATTCTTATAGGATTTGTACGTCAAAGCTTTAGAGCAGTTATTTATATATGTTCTCCAGTAAATGCTGTAGTTTGTTTCTAATGCTTTTCTTGTAGCAGTCTTAGAAAGAGAGGTTAGCGTTGAATTGGTTAATCCGTTAGTTTTTAGTTCATCTGTTAGTTCGTTAATGAAAGATATGATTGTTTTCCGATTTGTGATAGATCTTTCATATTCAAGAGCTTGTGTGACAAGTGAATCAGGCTCAGAGTAAAGTAAGATATGCTTTATGAAATTATTGGTCCTACAACTTACTGGGATGTTTAAAGGGAAGCGGCCTAGATCCCCTCTTACAAGGGCATTAGTTGTCGATCTGTTTACTCCAAGTATGCGTTTTAAAAACTGTGTATGGATTTTTTCAATCTCGTTTTTGTCCCAATCATTCTGGCTAAAATTAAGATAAGGCCCCCAAATTTCCGATCCATACAAAAGTATTGGGGCAATCATTGAATCAAAAAGTTTTAGAGCTATTTTAACCGGGAGGTATTTGAGTTTAAACTTACTGTTAAGGGCTAGTAGGGCGCGATTCGCTTTATTGCTAAGCATATGTAATGATTCTTTAAAATTACATGCCGCATTTAGAGTGATACCAAGGTAAGTGAACTCAGTCACATTTTCCAGCGGATTACCATTAATGTAGAAACATTGTTTATATTTTGTGTTATTTTTATAAAAGGTCATACATTTAGACTTATCGCTGTTCACTTGAAGTTTCCAGTTTTACAATAATCGCTGAGGCTATTTAGACATTTTGTAAACCATTATGAGAAGCAGAGAGAATGATTAGGTCGTCAGCGTAAAATAGGCAGGTTATTGGTTCATGCCCAAGATTCAGAGGAGATGGGTTACTTTTCAGTATTTAAACGTTATTGATCAACTAGAGTTGCAATTTTCAAAACTAATATTGAATCTTAGAAAATCAACACCAAGTTCTATGGTATATGGTGAACTAAGTCGTTCTCCTGTGTCGATAAGAATTAAATCAAGAATGATAAATTTTTGGGGTAAGATCTTAACTGGGAGACAAGACAAGCTAGTGTTTAGACTATATGAACTTGCGTTACATAAATGGGAAAATATTGGCTGGATAAAATCAATTAAGAATTTATTTGATCATACTGGTTTATCGATAATTTGGAATTCTCATGTTGTAAATAGTAGTAGAAATTTGTGTAGTCTTATTGAGATTAATCTTAAAGACCAGTTTCTTCAACAATGGAATTCCGAAATGGAGTTGTCAAGTAAAGGTAAAATGTACTCGAATATGAAACAAATTTTTGAAATGGAAAATTATATACATGTTTTGCCGCCAAGATTATCGCATAAGGGATAAACTTATACCAACATATTTTTCTAAGTACCCTTCAAAAATGAAATTTCAAATTCTAATGTCAAAAACAAGAGACAAAAAACTTTGGGCCAATATAGCAAAATATATAAGAGAAATTTTCAGTTATAGGAAAAATAATTGTCACCTCCTGTAAAAAAAGACAAACGTAATTTCATTGTTGCAGTTTCTGTTGCTGTTATCTTATGTTTCTTTGAATATTTTAGCTCATACTGTTCTTACTTTAGTTGCTTTTTTTTGTTAATTAGACTTTTCGAATTGAAAAACTCTAAATTGTCACTATAGTGATGTAGAGTTTTCATTAATTTGTTTATTCTATAAATTCATTTCATACCCCAGCTGGGGGTATGAGTAAATTCTTGATGATGATGATGATGATACATCTATTGCAAAATCAATCATTGCAATAGAAGTTGTTTTATTGCACCAAAAATAGTATGTCTTAAAACCGTTGGAATTTCTAAAACTTCGACAGTTTAGAGTATTTTAAGGAAATCTGAAGTTTATTTAGATTAGAATTCTTGTTATCATTATTTGCGTCCGACCTTTTATCTTATATTTCGACAGTCTGACGTCCTCTGACGTCCCTTGCATTCCTGATACTGACTCTGTGAGGGCTATCTCGAAAATAGTGAACGGGGAACGGGGAATGAGGAACGGGGGGTGGAAAACGAGGAACAGGGAATGGGAATTGAGGAATTTGAAATTGACTCTTTCTATCAATGTATTTTGGTGCGAGAGTTGCTAGATTGCAATGCGTACTCACTGTAAAGAAATTTGCGCTGACTTTTAAGGTACAGTTCTGTTGGAGACCTGTCTTTATGAAATCCTCTTTAATATTGTGAAATATGCAGTCTGCCATATGAAGTCTGCCATATCAAGGTGTTTCTATATAAAAGTTATTTTATGATGAAAGTTTTGTTGAATGTTTTATGATTTTTCTTTCTGGTTTTTGCTGTGAAGCTAGGAATCAGAAGCCTACAAGATGCAACGATCAAAACATACTGAATCGAAAACAAAAATAACCGGTCTTTCCTCTCTCGTTTAGTTTTTTCCGCCTCTGCATATTTCACAATATTAAAGAGGATTTCTTAAATACAGGTCTCCAACAGAACTGTACCTTTACAGTCAGCGCAAATTTTTTTACAGTGAGTACGCATTTCAATCTAGCAACTCTCGCACCAAAATACATTGGTAGAATGAGTCAATTTCGAAGTCGCAATTTCCCATTCCCCGTTCTTCGTTCCCCATTCCCCGTTCACTATTTTCGAGATGACCCTCTCTGAGGGCTCTGTGAAGAACGTGAAGCAAGAGAACAACTTATTAACAATAACAACTATATACAAAATAAACTTCATTATAACTGTGAGCATTGAAACGATGGATTGAATACGAAAGGAATACGTGAACGAAGAGAATAACGTGACGTGAAGAGCCAAGAACAACTACTGTAAGTGAACGGAAATACACTAAAAAGAGTCTGGTAGCGAGTAAGAATAATTGACACAGGGGGCCTGGGAGAAGGCTAATCTTCATTACCTTCTTTGGCAAGCAAACAGATGTCACCATAGTCAGAAAAGCCCACTTTTTCTCAGATAAACTGGGTTTTTCAACTTACAATCCCACTTTCCTACTGAGAATCCCACTTTTCTGGTGTAGGCCGTATTAAAGAAATACGAAAAATAAACGAACATTAAACTTGGACTACTTCAAAGTGTTGACGTTTTGTCATTACATAGTCAATAGAAATTGACTATGGTCATTATAACTAATTAACTTCCGTTCGCTGCTCCTATGATTATCTCGTGACTTTGGTGTGCTTTTAGTTGTTGTTCGTTCGCTGTGTTTTAAATCGCTTGGACATTGTATTATCGTTATTACAGTTTATCTTATTATTCAATACTTGAAGTGTCTAGTATTTGCTGCTGAGTTTTCAATAGGTTATGGGCCCAGACACACAGTAAGTTTGAATAAAGTTTGTTTATAGAGTTTTGATTTCTTGTTGTCTAACTATGGCGACTCAGAGGACTGACGATCTTGTGCGTATCGATAAATTTGATGGCAAAAACTTTCATCTGTGGAAGTTTAAAATGCAAATGGTTTTGGAGGACAAAGATTTATGGGGAATCGTGAGTGGAGAAGAGGGTGAACCTTCGGGACAAGGAGTCACTGAAGCTTCACAAGAGCGGTTTCGTAAACGTTCTCGAAAAGCTTTGGCTACTATTTGCTTATCGTTATGCGACAGTCAGTTATTGTTGGTACGCTCGGCGAACACAGCAAGAGACGCATGGTTAAAACGGCATACCGGAATTTGATGACCCGGGACGCAGGTGGGACCCGGGACGTGGGACTCAAGTGGGACGCGGGACCCGGGACGGTAGTGGGACGCGGGACTCAAAACGGAAGTGGGACGTGGGACTCAGGTGGGACCCGGGACGCGGGACTCAGGTGGGACCCGGGACGCGGGACTCAGGTGGGACCCGGGACGCGGGACTCAGGTGGGACCCGGGACGCGGGACTCAGGTGGGACCCGGGACGCGGGACTCAGGTGGGACCCGGGACGCGGGACTCAGGTGGGACCCGGGACGCGGGACTCAGGTGGGACCCGGGACGCGGGACTCAGGTGGGACCCGGGTCCCAGGACTCTGGTGGGACCCGGGACCTGGGACTCAGGTGGGACCCGGGAACCGGGACTCAGGTGGGAACTTGGACTCAGATGGGACCCGGGACGTGGGACGCAGGACACGGGTGGGACCCGAGACACGGGACTTAGGTGGGACCAGGGAAGCGGGACTCAGGTGGGACCTTGGACCTGGTAACGGAATGGGACCTGAGACCTGGGAAGCAAGTTGGTCCTGGGACCTAGGACGCAGTTGAGAACTTGGACCTGGGACGCATTTTGGACCAGAAACCTGGGGCCAGGGACTCAGTTGGGACCTTAAACTCTGCGCAAGGATAGAGCCTGGGACAAGGTTTTGACGTGGAAAGTGGTTGCTCGCTGGACCATTAGTAGGACGTTTGACTAGAGAAATTTGATCACTTGATAGAAAAACTGAATCAACATCATTAAATGTCTATGAAAATGCTTTTCACAAAAATGTTTAAAAAGTTACAAATGAAGCCAAAGTTCATAACCGTTCATTAATTTTTAGACTTAAATTCTACTCATAATGCCAACGAATTAAGTGTAACAGAAAACGAGAATAAAACTCATGATTTTAGTAAACAAAAATGCGTTACGTAACCATTATTGCTCAATTTTCCCCCTGTTGTACAAATTTGGAGTCTGGAGATTTGAAACTACTAAGTTAGCCGCTGCGATGATTTGAATTCCAAACCGAAAAAAATGATTGTTGAAGTTGAAGAATGAAACCTTTTTTGTTGAAATTAGACATGCTTCATCAACATTCCTTGAATAGCGGCTCCTAGAGAAAGGCAGTGCATACTTTATAGGGCATAAATCCTTACAGGGTGGAAATTTTCCTTTTTAACGATCTTCTAGTTAAGATAACAAAACAACAGAAGAAACAAACATGCGTAACGTTATAAAAATAAGAGATACAGTAATATATACTTCGTAATTCAAACGGTGTAGTCAAGATCTTCAATTCAAAATTAAATTCCTATGCCACAATTTCGCAAAATCTGTTTGTGCTCAGGAAGCAAGAAAGGCTTCAGTTGCGGAGGAACTACAATCATTTGCGGAGAAAACATTTGATTGTTGTGCGCTATGCAAGTGCGATTAAAGTGATAATACAGTATGTGAAACAAACTCTTGCTTATTCTAATAAAATATAGAGAAAGGGCGCAGGCATTTATGACAATGTATGATTATTATTGGGACGACATTTTCTCTTGAAGTTTTCTATCGCTGCAAACTTATATCGAAATGCAAATAGCTACCACACGTTTTCGTGCAGACAGTTCTCTTCTTGTTTTGGTTCACAAGTATCAATTTATTATGCTCTCTTAAACTTGTATAAGATGATGACTTTGATTGATAGGTTGATCGTTTGTGCCTTAGATTTTGTTTTGCCGTTATGCGGCTATCTCTAAAATATGGATTATGGAATGATGGAGTGGAATGATGGAATGATGGAATGGAATGATGGAATGGTATCAAAATGCATAAATGCAAAAGAAAAGCAATTTCCAAACACATCGCGACAATATTTTTAATTTCGAAAGTATAATGCAACAAAAACAGAGCCATTCCATATTTTAGAAAAATATGGAATGGCGAATTTTCTCAAAAATTACTTGCTCCTTTTTGCTGAAACCTTCCCCCTAGGGTTGTATATGCCTTACAAACACATCTGAGTAGAAATTAAGAAGGTTTGGAGTCAATTGAATTAATAATAAGGCCATTCCATATTTTAAATAATATGGAATGGCGAATTTTCTCAAAAATTACTCGCTTCTTTATCCTGAAACCTTCCCCCAAGGGTTGTTTATGCCTTACAAACACATCTAAGTAGAATTTATGAAGGTTTGGAGTCAATTGAAGGAATAACAAGGCCATTCCATATTTTAGAAAAATATGGAATGGCGAATTTTCTCAAAAATTACTCGCTTCTTTTTGCTGAAACCTTCCCCCTAGGGTTGTATATGCCTTACAAACACATCTAAGTAGAATTTATGAAGGTTTGGAGTCAATTAAAGGAATAACAAGGCCATTCCATATTTTAGAAAAATATGGAATGGCGAATTTTCTCAAAAATTACTAGTTTCTTTTGCTGAAACCTTCCCCCTAGGGTTGTATATGACTAACAAACACATCTGAGTAGAATTTATGAAGGTTTGGAGTCAATTGAAGGAATAACAAGGCCATTCCATATTTTAGAAAAATATGGAATGGCGAATTTTCTCAAAAATTACTCGCTTCTTTTTGCTGAAACCTTCCCCCTAGGGTTGTATATGCCTTACAAACACATCTAAGTAGAATTTATGAAGGTTTGGAGTCAATTAAAGGAATAACAAGGCCATTCCATATTTTAGAAAAATATGGAATGGCGAATTTTCTCAAAAATTACTCGTTTGTTTTTGCTGAAACCTTCCCCCTAGGGTTGTATATGACTAACAAACACATCTGAGTAGAATTTATGAAGGATTGGAGTCAATTGAAGGAATAACAAGGCCATTCCATATTTTAGAAAAATATGGAATGGCGAATTTTCTCAAAAATTACTCGCTTCTTTTTGCTGAAACCTTCCCCCTAGGGTTGTATATGCCTTACAAACACATCTAAGTAGAATTTATGAAGGTTTGGAGTCAATTGAAGGAGTTACGAGGCCATTCCATATTTTAGAAAAATATGGAATGGCGAATTTTCTCAAAAATTACTCGCTTCTTTATCCTGAAACCTTCCTCCAGGGGTAAAATAAAACTTTCAAACACATCTCAGAATAAATAATCAAGGTTTGGAGTAGAGGAACTACGAGTTGTGAAAGTTGGTATTTTTTTGCTCAGCTAAAGTATATGCGAGTGAGAAAAACTTGCAAAATCAAGTCATCGAATTCGAACATTATTTATGTCAAACTTTCGATTTGTGCGTTTTACCATAGTTAACTTATGCACTGCATCAATACAGGAATTTTACAATTCCTTGTTTTGCAGATAGCCTACCATATTTACAAATGTGATATGAATGATTGCATATTTACAAATGTGATATGAATGATTGCATATTTGCGTCGCCATTAGTCTGAATTTTTCAAGTGGATCTGTCAAATTATCAATCAGACCAGACCACAGTGGTTATGGCCGCCCAGTACAGTAGTGCTTAACTTGGAAATTAGCATTTTCCTTGAGAATCATGTTTCAAGCTTCCGTCCAGTATTTCTCGATTTTGAGATAATTTCTTCTCGGGTGTGTTTATAAAGCTTATATAATTTTTGAGAAACTTCGCCATTCCATATTTTTCTAAAATATGGAATGGCCTTATTATTCCTTCAATTGACTCCAAATCTTCTTAATTTCTACTCAGATGTGTTTGTAAGGCATAAACAACCCTTGGGGGAAGGTTTCAGGATAAAGAAGCGAGTAATTTTTGAGAAAATTCGCCATTCCATATTATTTAAAATATGGAATGGCCTTATTATTAATTCAATTGACTCCAAACCTTCTTAATTTCTACTCAGATGTGTTTTTAAGGCATATACAGCCCTAGGGGAAAGGTTTTAGCAAAAAGAAGCAAGTAATTTTTGAGAAAATTCGCCATTCCATATTTTTCTAAAATATGGAATGGCCTTATTATTCCTTCAATTGACTCCAAATCTTCTTAATTTCTACTCAGATGTGTTTGTAAGGCATATACAACCCTAGGGGGAAGGTTTCAGCAAAAAGAAGCAAGTAATTTTTGAGAAAATTCGCCATTCCATATTTTTCTAAAATATGGAATGGCCTCATAACTCCTTCAATTGACTCCAAACCTTCATAACTTCTACTTAGATGTGTTTGTAAGGCATATACAACCCTAGGGGGAAGGTTTCAGCAAAAAGAAGCAAGTAATTTTTGAGAAAATTCGCCATTCCATATTTTTCTAAAATATGGAATGGCCTTGTTATTCCTTCAATTGACTCCAAACCTTCATAAATTCTACTTAGATGTGTTTGTAAGGCATATACAACCCTAGGGGGAAGGTTTCAGCAAAAAGAAGAGAGTAATTTTTGAGAAAATTCGCCATTCCATATTTTTCTAAAATATGGAATGGCCTCGTAACTCCTTCAATTGACTCCAAATCTTCTTAATTTCTACTCAGATGTGTTTGTAAGGCATATACAACCCTAGGGGGAAGGTTTCAGCAAAAAGGAGCAAGTAATTTTTGAGAAAATTCGCCATTCCATATTTTTCTAAAATATGGAATGGCTCTGTTTTTGTTGCATTATACTTTCGAAATTAAAAATATTGTCGCGATGTGTTTGGAAATTGCTTTTCTTTTGCATTTATGCATTTTGATACCATTCCATCATTCCATCCTGTATGCTGCCATTACTCCTTAACCAGATAAATTATAGCATTAATGTATTAATATATGCATGCTATGGATGGTTGTTGGCGCCAAAGTAGTGAACCCTAATCCTGCTGGCATATATGAAATGAAACGCTTCGAATAAACCACACCATTTCTTTCGTGCAAGCGCTCGCAGCGCATTGCCGAAATGTACCAATTCAAGCTGTTCCGAAAATCCCTGCTTCAGCGACCAAACAAGGATCCATATTTGACGAAAAGCTTCAGAGGTTCGAAACCTCTGAATTTGAAGAGATGAAAATCATTGGTGAGTTAATTTGTCTTAATTTCCTTCCAATGTAATACTTATTAATAAACAATATTATTTATTCTGCATTATTACGGATTCTGCACATTAATTTATTTACGGATAAATTTAAATACACGCTTTTTTTTTATAAGGAACCTACCTCAAGGCCTAGTTCTTAAAGTTCCTTATTTTTGGGCCTCTTTGAGGCAATTGTAGTTCAAAAGTTCCTTAATAGTTCCTTAATTTAACTGCACATACAGTGGTCTTAACAATAAAAGGGAGACATTTGCATGTGAGCAAAGCTCGAGACTACTCAAAGAAACATTGGATACATGCTTAACGTACAATTTATGTGATTTTCGACTGCAAATGAATGGAACCGGCTTTCTAATTCTTGATTATTTGCAGTGATAAAAGTATTCAACATTCAAAAGTTCCTTAATGATTTTCTCTTTAGTAGTATAAGTTCTTTAAATTTTCGGGCCTTCTACATGTAGGTTCCTTATAAAGTGGTTCCTTATAAAAAAAAGCGTGTAATCCTTGTGGTATGGTTTCTTATGTTTGGGTCCAATTCTTAAGTTCCCAAAGTTTTGGCAATTTCATAACAATAAAAATTTCTTGTGAGTTTCCTGACTTTCGAAAAACGAAGCCTTCCTATTCAACCGAAACTCACTGACATGAACCAAATATTCTTTTTTGGAGTTACAAATAAGAACTAAAGAAATGAAGATGATCAGAACTAGAAGTTTCGTTGTGTTACGATTATTTGATTAAAAAGGCATAAAAGTATATTGCTTTTTATAAACGGATAAAGTTTGTTGGATGAAGGGCCTGTTCATATGAGCCCGCTCACCGGGACAGCCCACTAAGCGAGACAAATTTCAAGTTCTGTACATGTGGGATAATTCTGGCCCGCCTACCGAGACGGAAATTATTCATTTCGGCAATTTCAAACCCTTTTGTGGTTTCACACATGCGCTGTTGAAACAATGCCAGCCCGGTTAGTGGGTTGGAGTGTTCATATGAGAAATATTCAGCCCGCTTGCTGAGATCTCGCCACTGCTGAAGCAAGTTCTCGCTTACTGGGCCAGCCTGCTTTCTCATATGAACAGGATTGAATTCTGTATGGAAATTCTGGATTAGGCGGGTCTCACTTAGTGGGTTGGCCCGGTAAGCGGGCTTATATGAAATGTCATATGAACAGGGCCTAAGAGTTTTCTTGATTTTTCGGAAAAGAATTTTAAGTAGCTTCACACAGAGTTTCGGAGGTGTTTCTTTTAAGAAATTGAGAATAAGCAGTGTTTTCATAATTTTTGGTGACAAACATCAGTAGAGTAGAATGCTGAATTTAAAACGGAAATACTTTCTTAGCTTTTTTACTTCTTACTTTTTATTTCTTATTTTTACTTCTTAGCCCATATAGAAGTTGTTAAACATTTTTGCAGGTAAGGGATCCTTTGCCACAGCCATCAAGGGCAGGTACAATGACGCAACAGTTGTTGTCAAGAAGTTACACAAAGCAATGTCAAGACTCGAGTGTAGAACATTCGCAAAAGAGGCAAAATTGCTTGATGGTATAGAATGTGCTAACATAGTAAAGTTCATGGGCGTATGTGAACAGCCACTCGCGGTGATGTTGGAGTATTGTGAATTTTCCTTTTCCCCATTTCAAAGAGATATGTCTGTAAATTCTCTAAAAGAGCTGCTTATTTATCTTGACTCTGAAAATTTGTTTCGTACTTTCCCTGGGCTCAGCAATGTCATCGCAAGGGATATAATAGCAGGAATTTCTTTCATGCATGAACACAATATTGTGCATAGGGATATAAAACCGGCTAACATTCTGGTAAGCAATCTGCATTACTGTAATTCAACATCGGCTTGGGAAGAAATTTACAGAAAGAAGCCTATAATTTGCAAGCTAGCCGACCTAGGCGAAGCAAGGTCTAATTTATGTCAAACGAAGGCAGTGATTGGGAATACTCGCACAAAGTTTTTGAACAGGGGTAGTCCTGCCTTCATGGCGCCTGAAATTTTGGATAAATCGAATATGTTAAGTTCAGCAAGCTTGGAGCAGCTCAAGGCTGTGGATATATGGGCACTTCTGATGACTGTTTTCCTTACCATAAATCCGGATCAGAGATTTCCATTTGAAAATAACATTATAATGATGCAGTCAGATGACAACTCCCCCGCAGATTATGAGGCTTTACTTCTAGAACTTTTAAGATTGAAGGCGTTCCTTCTTGTTCCGATCAGTACTTGAGTCACCAAGCAGGTTTCTATCAAGTCTTGCGCCAGCTTGTCTATGAAAATCTAACGTACGAAATTGACAAAAGATGCACGATCGATCAATTAATGAACGTTGATATGGGAAATCCAAAGATAGACTTTATTCAGCTGAATATCTCACAAGCAACAGCAACCGAAAACAGTGATGAACAAATAATCAAAGCTGCCGTGAACAATTTGGAGGAGCTTTCAAAGACTTTGCTGCCTGTGAATGATGGAACCAATGCCTGTGGTTTCTTATCCATTGGTATTATCGATAAATTGATGTCAGCTAAACAAAAATTTTATCGTGCGACGAAGAGCTAAGCAGTTTAGTTGAAGAAACTATTAGCGATTTTCCTACGTTGTTCAATAGATTTCGAAAAAGCTCAGAAATGTGTGATGTCTACGAGGCAGCCAAAGTCCTTCATGACAATAATTTACTGTCACAAAAGTTTAGTTTCGAAGAGAAACTGGTCGATAACGAGAAAGTCTACAGTTATGAATTTCAAGTAAAAATGAAGAGTGAGCTCACACAAATGCAACATGATGCAAAAGAATCTGGAAAGGCCAAATATGCCGTTTTCCATGCTGCTGCATACATTTTCGCCATTGGAGCTGCCCATGATGGAAACATGTACGCTTTCGAAACACATCCCATAGTTGAATGTTTGGGTGGTAATGGAAACGGTTTAATTGTTAAGACAAATTCTGTCAGTGGCTTCCATCAATGGATTGCAAGACGACTGGATTACTCAAAAGTTGCACCTAGCTGTACACCTTATCTTGCTGTAGTTTCTACTTATAGTGACAGGTAAGAAACAAACATTGATGCATACTTATTCCATTACCATTAATTGATGCCAGTACACAGCTTTTTTACGAGAACAAACTTTATAAGAACAACCAGGCTCAGAAATGGTAAAAATAAGGACATTCTAGGAACAATTGCAGACTAATTTTCAGCTCAGCAATAGGCTGCACATCAACTTTTTACGCTATTACACGCTGTATCTTGCTTTCCGTTAAAGACAGGACAGTTTCCAACCACACACACAGCTTCAAAATATAGCTTTTTTGTTATTTTTTTAACTTTTAAGAGATGCAATAGCCAATAAATAATCGAAGATTTGTGTAGTGATGTAATGATGATCTAAGACCAAAAAGTAAGAACATCAGCCTTGGATACGTTGAAGAAAAAAAAACAGTCAGCCTCAGCTGAACTTTGCTAATTCTAACAAAAAACAAGTTATCACGTTACTGATAACTTCAGTTGACCACTTGCTTAGCAGTAACAAGTATGTAATGCAAATGTGTCTCTCTTGGAGATGAGGACTAATGTATTCTGATCCTGTTCTTTTAAAGGATGAACAACAACTCTAGTTCTGTACCTGCCGATCCACAATGTGACGTATATTCAGAAGCAAATTCGAAAGCAAACGATTCACTTGTCAATATTGGGGATGATTATGTTGATTCTCACGATGAAGTTGTGATCACAAACGTTATTAGCAGGTAAAATAGTTTGATTTCTCAAAGTTGTTAAATTCTGAAATTAGTTTGTTGCTTGTCATCTATCGATCAGAACAGCTGCTCAGAACAATTAGCAGTAAGGTTCACTGACAAATGAACAATACACACTTTGCTTCACTTAAAATTAGAAACAACGACAACTTGAATAATTGAGTGCTTATGTATTTCACATTTAAATTTTTCTAAACCACTATTATATCTCTCAGATATAACCTTATCGAGGAAGACAATAAAGAAGCAAATTCAAGTCCATGCTGTTCTGGTAAGTGTAAGAGAGTTTACTGGTTTACCGAATTATGATTAAAATCTAAATACTACATACTAAAATACTAAATACTAAAATACTAAAATATGTAATACTTAATACTAAATGCTTTTTAACTCGCAGTTAAAATCCGTTTGAAATCCGTTCAAAATGGCTATAGAAACCGCTTTAAAATCCTGGTAAATCATTGTTTAAAATCGCTGTTTGAAATCGCTGTTTAAGACTAATCACTGTTGAATTAAATCTTTTGCGACATAGCGACACCTTTGCTAATGTATAACAGGGTGAAAGCACAGAAGGAAAGAATAAAATGGCTCGTGATTGCGTCAACCGTACTTTGTGATTCTAGATTTCTTCTTCTTTTTTTATTGGTTTACATCAATGCGTTATTGAATTTTGTAACTTTATGAGAAATCCTTTCGTTTTAGACAATGACGTTCTTATTGAGGATGATGATGATGACTGCAGGTTTGTGGATGATGATGATGATGACGATCTACCTGCTGCATTCAGTCAGGAAAAAGGTAATGACCAATCCAACTTGAAATTATATTTCAATTTCGGTTTACTGATTTTCTTAGTACGCTAAGCTTGGAGCTGACGCAGGAAAAATATAACTAATTCTCTTTTAGAGCAAGAATACTACAACGAAGACCTCAGCCTGCCTGTTTTTGCCCGAGGAAATGAGCGTCCATGTTCCACAACAGACGTCGTTGAAATACTCCTCAGTATTGCTGACCGATCTGTAATTTGTAGTGAGACGCCAGTATATGTCAGACACAACGTTGAATTTATTGTTGATTCCAGCAAACTTGATGATTGGAGGGACATACGCACTGATATGAATGCCTGTCTTACTAGATCAGGAACCAAGACATTGTACTTCGAAAAAGAAGACAATGGAGAGATAAAACAAAGCAGTCAACAGAATTCAACCCATGTTGTCTCAAGATATACGTATAATCATAGGATCGAGAAAGACTTTCACAAGGTTATCATAGGCATTCGGAGCAATGATACCAACCAATTGTGCCCGTTTTTCTATGTACAGTATTACTTTGACGGAAAAGAGCACGATATACAGTTTGATCACAGGCATGGAAATTCAAAGTCAGCAAAGAATATGAAGCAGACAACATACTCAGTTCGCGCAAACATTAAGTCGATGCATAATGAAGGCCTTAAAGGCAAAGCAATCTATAATAGATTAAACAAAAGTGCAGGAGGCTATGAAAAAGCGAGAACAGCTGCTCATCTTCCCCATTCTCTGCAGCAAATTTATGATATAACGAGAAAAAACAGTGCTAAAGCCACAGAATCTAATGATGAGTTGGTTGAACTTATCGATCTATGTAAAGAGACTAATGATAAGCCAGATGCTTTCATCAGGGAAGTGAGAACAGCTCCGGAGTTAAGTGTCGTCCTCTGCAACAACCGTCAAATTAATGACCTTGCTCGATTCTGCACGGGCCCATGTCTCAGCATTTTAGGCGTAGATCCAACGTTTAACATATGTGATTATAATGTAACTGTGACAACTTACCGGCATCCTATGGTAATTGTAAGAGACACTGGTAAGCATCCAGTTTTGCTCGGTCCAGTGTTAATTCATTCACATAAAACGTTTGACTCATACTTCACACTTCCTACGACAATGCTTAGGTTAAAACCAAACCTCGTAAGTTTGAAAGCATTCGGAACAGACGGAGAAAAGAACGTGTTTGAATCCCTCAAAGCTTCTTTTCAGCAAGCTGACCATCTCTTGTGCTGGATACATGTGAAGGATAATGTGAAGAAAAAACTTGCCGCCTTGAAAGTGAAAGATCAAGGTCGTTATATTAAGGAAATTTTTGGAATGACCACTGGAGATCTGAAAGTGAAGGGACTCCTAGACAGTGAAACAGAAGAAGAATTTGACAAAGAGTGGAAAAATCTAGAGATGAAATGGGCTGAGAGAGGGTCAGCAGGTGAGAGCTTTAAAAAGTATATGGTGCAAAACAAGCAGGAACTAATGAAGAAATCAATGATAGCTGGTGTACGAAAAAGATGCGGCCTTGGTTACCCTCCTGCAGAGTACGACCAAAATGCCAACGAATCCATGAATTCAGTATTAAAAAAGGGCATGGATAAAGAAAAGAAGCTTTCTTTAAAAGAAACAGTGCGTTTGGTGCAGCAAGAAGTCAAATTTCAAGGTGAAAAGCTGAAGCTTGCAGTTTTAGGAAAAGGAGAATGGCGACTGTGCGAACCGTACAAGAATTTTGGAATAACAGAGGAGGAATTCTATAGACTAAATCAGGACAAAAGAGAAAGGTAAGATATGAAGCTATCAGTCCTGTTTCAGTGTGGTACGTATATCGGGCGTTAAATCAATGATTCAGGGAAGAGTTTCAGTGCATAGTATAATGTAAAGCCATGCAATAAGCAGGTTCCCAAAAAAGGCGATTTTAGAGCATTTCAGAGCCAAGACCCCATTTAGGTGGCACATGCCCTTAACTGATTGCTACTTTTATCTCCAGCCCGATGGGAAAACATGGACATTGAATCAATCGCATAATAATATCAATCATTATCAAATTACAAAATTCGGTAATAACGTACCAGCTCAGAACGAACGCGCGGATTTTTTAAAGATGCTACAATATCAGGACTTAGGAGATTAATGTCCGAGATCTGAAGGTTCCTTTTTTGTTCGAAAGTGAGCTGTCACTATTGAAAGGCTGTGATCTGAATAAGAAGTGAGCAAGCAATAACTGATAATCCGTATATGTTTGTAGATGTATGTATCTTTATATTACATTATACAATACAAATAGTCGGCACTTCAGCAATTTACTTCAATTCTCGTAATGTGACGGCAATGCAATTCAATTAAATGCTTTTTAATGTAACGCATGCCATTTATGTTTTCTGCAACACATTCAAGTTTGGGCTTACTGTGATCTGACCATGATTTCCTCCCAAGAATTACAAATGCTGCAAGTAAATAGCCTCTTCCCCAAGTTTTACAGAGTCATTTATTATTGCCGTTGGAATGGGAAAGCAATTTTGTTGCATGAATAGTCTTAATTGTCCATGATCATTGTCTTGATTATTTCATAGAGTCGTGAAGAAGTTCAATGACTTTCAGCCATCTGAGACTGGTAGCAATATTCAACGCTCGGACAACAATGGCAGCGAAAGGAAAATATGTTATAGCGTTCCTGAACTTGGCCTGACCGACATTCCATCTTCAATTTGCAAAGAAATAAAAGAGCATGCCACAGTGATTCTCAATCATCCTGGAAGCCTTGTGGCAGGGCCTCCAAGCAGCAATATATACCTTGTGCAAAATAAGAAAACGCCTTGTGAGCCCTTTCAAGTTTCGTTTGACAAAAAGACCAGTCGTGTGATATGCACTTCAAGAAAATGCTTTCGGTCATCTGCTTTTGGCGTCTGCAGCCATTCCATCGCCGTTGCTGTCAAAGAAGGACTCGTTGGTTCTTTCGTTGAAAAATTGAACAAGAGCAAAGGTCGCACCTCAGTAAAGAAACTCGCTGATGCAGGGAAAGAAGCAAAAGCTGGTGTTAAAAAAACAAAATCAACCCAAAAGAGAAAGGGGCCACCGAATGTGGTGAAACCCAAGGTCCAAAGATACATAACACCAGCGGATGCTACTCCAAATGTAACAGCACCATCAGCTCATTCTTCTGATGTTCAAATGAGAGTAGTAGATGTTCCTAATCAGCTGCATCAACCACTCGTCTCTGGCATGCAAGCGGATTCAGCCTTAAATCCACCGCCACAACCAGATCCACCAGCAAATGGATACGTATTGGCACTTCTACGATTTTGCCATAAGAATGTTGCTGTTTGCTATAAATGCAGTGGCAGGTTCTATCAAAATGGGTACCCTAGCCCACCCAATGATATGGTCGTTGTTTCAAAAACACAAAGATCATATTTTGATCAAAAAGCACGTGAGTGGAGGATATCTGCAGAATTTGCTAAAGTTTATTATCACTTTAATCGCACTTGCATAGCGCACAACAATCAAATGTTTTCTCCGCAAATGATTGTAGTTCCTCCGCAACTGAAGCCTTTCTTGCTTCCTGAGCACAAACAGATTTTGCGAAATTGTGGCATAGGAATTTAATTTTTGAATTGAAGATCTTGACTACACCGTTTGAATTACGAAGTATATATTACTGTATCTCTTATTTTTATAACGTTACGCATGTTTGTTTCTTCTGTTGTTTTGTTATCTTAACTAGAAGATCGTTAAAAAGGAAAATTTCCACCCTGTAAGGATTTATGCCCTATAAAGTATGCACTGCCTTTCTCTAGGAGCCGCTATTCAAGGAATGTTGATGAAGCATGTCTAATTTCAACAAAAAAGGTTTCATTCTTCAACTTCAACAATCATTTTTTTCGGTTTGGAATTCAAATCATCGCAGCGGCTAACTTAGTAGTTTCAAATCTCCAGACTCCAAATTTGTACAACAGGGGGAAAATTGAGCAATAATGGTTACGTAACGCATTTTGTTTACTAAAATCATGAGTTTTATTCTCGTTTTCTGTTACACTTAATTCGTTGGCATTATGAGTAGAATTTAAGTCTAAAAATTAATGAACGGTTATGAACTTTGGTTTCATTTGTAACTTTTTAAACATTTTTGTGAAAAGCATTTTCATAGACATTTAATGATGTTGATTCAGTTTTTCTATCAAGTGATCAAATTTCTCTAGTCAAACGTCCTACTAATGGTCCAGCGAGCAACCACTTTCCACGTCAAAACCTTGTCCCAGGCTCTATCCTTGCGCAGAGTTTAAGGTCCCAACTGAGTCCCTGGCCCCAGGTTTCTGGTCCAAAATGCGTCCCAGGTCCAAGTTCTCAACTGCGTCCTAGGTCCCAGGACCAACTTGCTTCCCAGGTCTCAGGTCCCATTCCGTTACCAGGTCCAAGGTCCCACCTGAGTCCCGCTTCCCTGGTCCCACCTAAGTCCCGTGTCTCAGGTCCCACCCGTGTCCTGCGTCCCACGTCCCGGGTCCCATCTGAGTCCAAGTTCCCACCTGAGTCCCGGTTCCCGGGTCCCACCTGAGTCCCAGGTCCCACCAGAGTCCTGGGACCCGGGTCCCACCTGGTCCCGGGTCCCACCTGAGTCCCGCGTCCCGGGTCCCACCTGAGTCCCGCGTCCCGGGTCCCACCTGAGTCCCGCGTCCCGGGTCCCACCTGAGTCCCGCGTCCCGGGTCCCACCTGAGTCCCGCGTCCCGGGTCCCACCTGAGTCCCGCGTCCCGGGTCCCACCTGAGTCCCGCGTCCCGGGTCCCACCTGAGTCCCGCGTCCCGGGTCCCACCTGAGTCCCACGTCCCACTTCCGTTTTGAGTCCCGCGTCCCACTACCGTCCCGGGTCCCGCGTCCCACTTGAGTCCCACGTCCCGGGTCCCACCTGCGTCCCGGGTCATCAAATTCCGGTATGCAAATAGACAGGGAAATTACTGTAACCATCTAGCAAACTGGGTAACCGAAAATTTTATTGTTGCTATTACTTTACTATACCATTGCGGATATTTTGGCACTTGGGACATTTTTTGGTAATTACCGGAAGTCACGTGATCGATGACGTATGCAGTTGCCGGTCAGTGATATTTTAAATTTCAAAAATCAATGTCGAGATATTTTAAATTTCAGTATACCATATCAAAGAGCGTCGAAAATGGAGCAAAATATTATAAGACATGCCTTGCGTTTGAGTTACGGATACAAAGTTATGGACAGTTCAAAATGTGCTCCTCCGCAGAGGCTCAAATCATTTTAGCTTTGAAAGTTTATTCTGTAATCTGTCTGAAGCAAAACTACTGTCTTAAAAACTTTGTTGAGGTATCACGGATGTACAAGAGGGGCGAATCTTTCAGAAAAATTTAGATTCATTGTGATAGTTGTCAATCAGACGTTCTTCTTACCTACTGAACAAGAAGGAAAACTTGCGACTTTGAGTTCATGCGCTTTTCCGATGATACTTAGCTAATGCACTGTTCGCCTGCCCAATTTCAACGTCTTACCATTATTATTCCTATTAAAGGTACACAAATGGTAAAAATTTGTGAGAAAAACTTATATTCATGGTTGTGAGAAGTCAATCAAAAGTTCTTATCCCTTGAGCAAGCCGAAACTTTGCGAGATTGCATCGACTGTGCGTTCATGTGTTGCCTTTAGATTCTTTTTGTGCTCTATGTCTGTCGTTTGTACTGTAGCTATGATTCTTTATGTACTTTACTTGCGACCATAATCGGCAAACATATTGTATATCATGCGTCTAGAACTTGTAGCTCAATCCTGATTCATACCAAGCGCGGTATAAAACAACCAGTTGCGCAAGTCTCCACTGCAGCTGCGCTTCCAGAATCATTTCAAGGTGCAAAATATTTGCTGTTAAATCTTCGAAATTTTCTTGATCGCCATTGCGAGATCTTTTGCAAAGAAGAATAGCAGAATGAATGTGAATTGTTAGGAAACGCACTGCTGTCACTGAAATTGACTAAAGGCCATGTCCCACTTCCTCAACATGGTAGCTAATGGTGCGTGTGCTTGACCTATTAAATCTGGTGAAGCCAATGGACCGCTGTGGACCCTGATAATAGAGACCTGGTGACGATCAAACAGCGTAGTCGGAAAACAGGATGACTTTCCCGTTCAATGATGACATATATGGAAACAATTCGCCCCAATAGAGCTTCTATAGAAAACCACATACCCGAAGGTGAGGACCAAGCGTAGCGTAGCAGGGCGAATCGTGGAGCAGATAACTACCAATTCCAACGTTGACGTTCCTCTTTGGAGAACTATATTGTGCATATTTTGAATCAGATGAGGTATATTGAACAGGCGAACAGCAATCGCCATCTCCTATACATTTGAAAAATAGAACTTTTTACTTAACGAACATTCATGGTGAAACATTAAAAGCCCAGTTTTAAGTTTCGTTAAGCGCCGCTTACTGTATTAATTGACTTTACCTTCAGCTTTTCTGAGGTTGCTGTTATGAACTCTAACTGATTCTTTGCCGATTTGCTTTGTAAGCGTTTTAACTTACGATGATGGTGTAGGGTTTCTAGCGGACTTAGACCAGACCATTTTTACTTGGAATATATAGCAATCAGGTTAATCAGCCCTTGTCTCTGCTTCGCTATGAATTGGTTTGTCTTCGTACTCTGTGTTTGTGTATACATTTGCCATTCTCTTTACCAGCTTAAAACTTTCATCTGTCAAGGACGACAAATTTGGGAGATTCCAAAATTGCGCTGAATCATCAGCCGAAACATGTATTACAAATTCAAATCCATTGTCGTTCTTTTTGAAATTCGTATCTCATATTCTGTTGCTGAGAAATTTTGGAAATATATCTGCTTTCCATTTCAGCATTTTCGAAAACGCGGACACGGTGCCGAGATCTAACGGTGCGCAATCGATTCAGCTCTTCCAAGAAGTTCAGATCAGCGGTGCACTGCGCCTAGATGGAAAGTAGCCGATGTCGGAAAGGGCTCGGCTGTATACGCTTCATTCAAGAAATGAAGAAATTCCTAAGTAATGGCTCCAAAACTATTTTAAGAACAGTAGCTTTATGGGATAACTGACAGTCTCTTTCAAAATAGAAAAAGGGTTTTTAGGAGCTGATTTCTTGACTATTGCTTCGCGTTGAGTTGGTTCTATCCTTATAAGCAGATTATTGCTGGATAAAAAGAACGTTTGATATCGTGTGAATCTGAGTTCTTCTGACATTTTCGTAACCCTTGTGAATCCGATTGGGTAATAAAAGCTACCATGTTGAGGAAGTGGGACACGGCCTTTAGTCAATTTCAAGATGCCTTTGTTGCATATGGCATGGAAGGAAAATTGCAAATGTGAAAATAGAACTACAAGGAAAGGGACACAATAAAAGAAACAAGCAGAAGGTGCCAATGACGCTTCTAACGAAGCAGCGAAAGTGCGTCTTCTAACAATTCACATTCATTCTGCTATTCTTCTTTGCAAAAGATCTCGCAATGGCGATCAAGAAAATTTCGAAGATTTAACAGCAAATATTTTGCACCTTGAAATGATTCTGGAAGCGCAGCTGCAGTGGAGACTTGCGCAACTGGTTGTTTTATACCGCGCTTGGTATGAATCAGGATTGAGCTACAAGTTCTAGACGCATGATATACAATATGTTTGCCGATTATGGTCGCAAGTAAAGTACATAAAGAATCATAGCTACAGTACAAACGACAGACATAGAGCACAAAAAGAATCTAAAGGCAACACATGAACGCACAGTCGATGCAATCTCGCAAAGTTTCGGCTTGCTCAAGGGATAAGAACTTTTGATTGACTTCTCACAACCATGAATATAAGTTTTTCTCACAAATTTTTACCATTTGTGTACCTTTAATAGGAATAATAATGGTAAGACGTTGAAATTGGGCAGGCGAACAGTGCATTAGCTAAGTATCATCGGAAAAGCGCATGAACTCAAAGTCGCAAGTTTTCCTTCTTGTTCAGTAGGTAAGAAGAACGTCTGATTGACAACTATCACAATGAATCTAAATTTTTCTGAAAGATTCGCCCCTCTTGTACATCCGTGATACCTCAACAAAGTTTTTAAGACAGTAGTTTTGCTTCAGACAGATTACAGAATAAACTTTCAAAGCTAAAAGATTTGAGCCTCTGCGGAGGAGCACATTTTGAACTGTCCATAACTTTGTATCCGTAACTCAAACGCAAGGCATGTCTTATAATATTTTGCTCCATTTTCGACGCTCTTTGATATGGTATACTGAAATTTAAAATATCTCGACATTGATTTTTTACTGACCGGCAACTGCATACGTCATCGATCACGTGACTTCCGGTAATTACCAAAAAATGTCCCAAGTGCCAAAATATCCGCAATGGTATAGTAAAGTAATAGCAACAATAAAATTTTCGGTTACCCAGTTTGCTAGATGGTTACAGTAATTTCCCTGTCTATGAGCACGACGATGATGATGATGACCATGATTATCAAAATGATCATGACCATGACGATGATGATGATGACCATGATTATCAAAATGATCATGACCATGACGATGATGATGATGACCATGATTATCAAAATGATCATGAGCACGACGATGATGATGATGACCATGATTATCAAAATGATCATGAGCACGACGATGATGATGATGACCATGATTATCAAAATGATCATGACCATGACGATGATGATGATGACCATGATTATCAAAATGATCATGACCATGACGATGATGATGATGACCATGATTATCAAAATGATCATGAGCACGACGATGATGATGATGACCATGATTATCAAAATGATCATGACCATGACGATTATGATGATGACCATGATTATCAAAATGATCATGACCATGACGATGATGATGATGACCATGATTATCAAAATGATCATGACCATGACGATGATGATGATGACCATGATTATCAAAATGATCATGACCATGACGATGATGATGATGACCATGATTATCAAAATGATCATGACCATGACGATGATGATGATGACCATGATTATCAAAATGATCATGACCATGACGATGATGATGATGACCATGATTATCAAAATGATCATGACCATGACGATGATGATGATGACCATGATTATCAAAATGATCATGACCGTGACGATGATGATGATGACCATGATTATCACAAATGGCACTTGACTATGTTCTAAACAAGCACAAATTTGAAAAACAGTATTTCTAGAAATACTAAAAAATCCTAGATATTTATGTGTTCAAGTTTTCATAGAATTGTTTGCCTTTGAATATTGCATCGAATTTTTTAGATTTGCAGACATTCACTGATTGCTCTAAATTTTCTCGATTCCCAAATTTGCATACATAGTTTTAAGATTTAGCGTTATTTTCAATATTTTTAAGAGGAGAGAACGGAGAGTGCTTGTGGCGTAATAGAAACTCTTGCGAAGTTTATCGACATCTTAACTGAAGATTTTCGAGACCCTAGCATCTCCCGACCTAATTGCAAATGAGTAATCACCACTAATGGCTACTTTAACAGTTGATTGCCATTCGAAAAAATGTTTATGTCGACTTTCACACACAATTCATGTGAATTAAGCCTAGCCGTGATTTTCGCTCAATCATAATCAATGTATTTAAAATAGTATACGATAGTCATAATTATATCAGCCTGAAAAATTTTTGATCCAAAATTGAGGGACAGATCTCCAGCAAATAAATGCTAATATAATCCATATGTATTCTTTTCGTGGTACTGATTTGCTTTTATGCACCGCACCTACGGACCGCGAAAGCATAAAAGAGTAAACGAAAATATTGAAATTGAAGATCAAAAAATGAAAAACTTTGCTGAAGGGCATAAACGGATAGAGTTGTTGCAATAAAAAATTCGAGTATGAAAACATGAAAACGAAAACCAAACGAGCATAAAAAATATTGAGAGTACCGTGAATCGGGGATCGACCTTCAGACCTCCAGTTCAAGAAGGCGGTGGCTTAGACCAGTGCGCCACAGTAGCAAATGCTGCTAATTGTTGTTTATCGTTAAGTAATTGATTTTTGTTAATGATACCACTAATGGTGACACTTACGGCAACTTCAAAGTTTACTTACGTATATTTGCGGTCAATCTATTGTTACATTTTGGCAAAAAAGAGCGTCTTAGGTAGGTAGGTAGGTAGGTAGGTAGGTCTATACCTGTATCCGTGACATCGCATCCCCACATAATGTGCTCATCCTTCGCACATAAAAAGGAACAGCGCACAGAGCAAGCTCACATTGTGACAACAGATTCGCAGTCATTGTTCTGGACAGCACCAAATTCGAATGAAAAAGATGATTTAATTTGGTATATCGACTCAGGTGCATCACAGCATATGTCATGCAGAAAGGATTGGATGCAGAATTACACCGATTTTCCTTTTCCTGAAAGAGTTCGTCTTGGAGACAATAGAACTGTGGAAGCAATTGGAAAAGGGACTGTGTGGTTGAAAGTTAAATCTGTAGATGGATACAAACCAGCAGAACTGTCAGATGTGCTGTATGTTCCTAGTCTGGCAAAGAATTTGTTCTCTGTCAGTGCGGTTACCAAAAGGGGACTTTCTATGGTTTTTGATCATGACAAATGTACTATTTTAGATAGTAATGGAACTCTCATGGTTTCTGGTAATACTGATGGCAAGTTATTTATGCTTGACTCTTCATTAATGAAAGGTTCATTGCATGAAGCACATAGTGCTATTGATGAGAACTCTCTGCAAGTTTGGCATGAGAGATTTGGGCACTTAGGAATAAATAACTTGAAGCTGTTAAGCAACCAGAAGCTAGTTGATGGCTTGGAACTTAATCCTTCAGAAGAAATTAAGTTTTGTGAAGGTTGTGTTAAGGGCAAGCAGACAAGAAGTTCATTTCCGAAGAATGAAGCTACTCGAGCAACAGAGCTGCTAGAAATCGTACACAGTGACGTCTGTGGGCCTATGAAGACTGAAAGTCTTGGAGGAAATTGCTATTTCTTGACTTTTATAGATGATAAGTCAAGGTATGCTGCCATTTATTTCATGAAACGCAAGGACCAGGTTCTTGAGAAGTTTAAAGAATTCGAGGCAATGGCTACTAATGTTTCTGGAAAAAGCATTAAAGTACTTCGTTCTGATAATGGAGGAGAGTACCTTTCCAAAGAGTTTAACCATTTTCTGTCCACCAAAGGTATTAGAAGGCAGCTGACTGTTCCAAGAACGCCGGAACAAAATGGAGTGGCAGAAAGAATGAACAGAACGATTCAAGAAACAGCCAGATCGATGTTACATGCAGCTGGTTTACCAGATAGTTTCTGGGCAGAGGCGGTATTAACTGCAGTCATCCTGAGGAATAGAAGTCCAACTATTGCTGTGAAAGGAATGACTCCCTATGAAAGCTTTATTGGAAGAAAGCCTGATGTTTCCAATTTGAGAGTTTTTGGCTGTGACGCTTATATGCATGTACCGCGAGAAACAAGAAAGAAATGTGATGCTAAATCTGTCAAATGCATCTTCATTAGATATAGTCTGATTCGTAAGGGTTATAGACTGTGGAATACACAAACGAAGAGGGTCCATGAAACACGAGATGTTGTGTTTGTCGAAAATGAATTTGGAAATCGTGTTCTGAGGTCTGAAGTTAAGAAGATTGATTCGTCAACTTCAACTGAAGATTTGAAAGCTGTTGAGATTGTCTTGGATGATGAAACTGACGCAGATGACGATGAAGTTTTTGTAGACAATCCTGGGAATGATGTAGATCCAGATGAAGAAAATATTCAAGATGTTGAATTACCTCGAAGATCAACTCGGTTGAGAAAAGAACCAGATAGAGGAGCTGCCATTACTGGAGAGTGGTGGAATGATGAACATTCTTTAAATGCTGAAGTAAAAGAAATTTCAGAAGAGCCTAGAACCATAGAAGAGGCATTGAACTCTCCTGCAAAAAGGGAATGGCAAAAAGCTCTAGATAGCGAATATTCTTCTTTAATGAAAAACAATGCTTGGTCTCTTGTCGATTTACCTAAAGATCGCAGTGCAGTTGGATGCCGTTGGGTGTTTAAAGTGAAGTATAATGCAGATGGGTCAATAGAAAGGCATAAAGCTAGGCTTGTGGCAAAGGGATATGCACAGGAGGAAGGTATTGATTATGAAGAAACCTACTCACCTGTTGCAAGATACACATCGATTCGCACAGTACTAGCTATTGCAAACTATTTGGACCTTGAACTTCATCAGATGGATGTTCAAACAGCATTCCTTAATGGTGAATTACAAGAAGAAATATACATGGTTCAACCGGATGGATTTGTCGAACAAGGTAAAGAAGACTTAGTATGCAAGCTAAATAAGAGTTTGTATGGACTCAAGCAGTCATCGAGATGCTGGTTTCAAACAATGGACAGTTTTCTCGAAGAATCAGATTATGAACAATGTAAGTCAGATTCATGCTTATATGTTAAGCGAGTGGGAGACGATATGGTTATAATTGCGTTATATGTTGATGATATGTTGATTGCTTCAAACAACAAAAGGATGTTACGCAAGGAGAAAGAAGCGTTGAAGGGAAGATTCAACATGAAAGATATGGGTGAAGCCCACTATTGTCTTGGTATTCAGATTCAAAGAGATAGAGCTAACAAGAAAATGTTACTTCACCAAACGAGATATCTGACCAACCTTTTGGAGAAATACAACATGGATAATTGCAAAGAAATATCGAAACCACAAGAGCTTGGCTCAAGGTTAACTGTAAATGAGGGCGATTGTGTTAATAAACAGAGATATCAAGCATTGATTGGTAGTCTAACTTATGCAGTAACTGGCACAAGACCTGACATCGCACAAGCTCTGGGATCAGTTAATCAATTTGCGTCAAACCCTGGTAGTGAACACTGGAAGAGTGCTAAACGTATTCTTCGTTATATCAAAGGTACGCTCGACTGGGGAATATTGTTCGATGGAACTAAAGAAACAGAAATTCGACTTAGTGGATTCGTAGATGCTGACTGGGGAAGTGATCCAAATGGACCTAAGTCACGTTCTGGATATATCTTTACTTTATGCGGTGGAATAATCAGCTGGTTAAGTAAAAAGCAAGCCACAGTGGTACTGTCTTCAACTGAAGCGGAATATATTGCTGCCAGTATTGCAACACAAGAAGCAGTTTGGTTAAGAGCTTTGTTAGCTGATTTGAAGTTCATTCAAGATACACCTACAGTAATAGAAGAAGACAATCAAGGTGCGATTGCTATGTCGAGAAATCCAAGGTTTCATGGAAGAACCAAACATGTGGATATCAGATATCATTTTATTAGAGACAAAGTAGAGAGCAAAGAGATTCTACTAAAGTATTGTCCAACAAAGAACATGGTAGCTGATGTTCTAACGAAAGCTTTGAGGAGGAATTCATTTGAAAGATTTCGTACAATGCTGTGCATGTCTAATAGAGTTTAATCAGAGACTCGTGGACAAAGACTGATATGTATTGATCGTAATGTTAAGTTTAATTTTCGAGTGGGAGTGTTAAAGAAATACGAAAAATAAACGAACATTAAACTTGGACTGCTCTCAAAGTGTTGACGTTTTGTCATTATAACTAATTAACTTCCGTTCGCTGCTCGTATGATTATCTCGTGACTTTGGTGTGCTTTTAGTTGTTGTTCGTTCGCTGTGTTTTAAATCGCTTGGACATTTGTATTATCGTTATTACAGTTTATCTTATTATTCAATACTTGAAGTGTCTAGTATTTGCTGCTGAGTTTTCAATAGGCCGTAGGCAATCATCAGAATCTTTAATTTTGAACGAATAATGTTTTAATGCAATCCTAATCAAGCATCTGCTGCTTAAGTCCTTAAGTGATGCTTTGCAAACGATGAGTCTTAGAAGGCTAGACTGAAGTTTTCTTTTCCGAGATTTCAGGTTGGTGAATTCAATTGCTGTTTATGTATGAAAATAATTGGGTACTGTACTAATCACCCGGGGTAATGTCTGTGCAGTACAGTGGAGGTTGTTCAGTGCAGTGGAGGGATAACATGATGCGTGTGGGGTGGGGGGATAACATTGAGTACAGTGGAGGCTGTTCAGTACAGTGGAGTGATAACATCAGTACAGTAGAGGGATAACATGATGCATGTGGGGGGATAACATCAGTACAGTGGAGGCTGTTCAGTACTGTGGAGGGATAACATCAGTACAGTGGAGGGATAACATGATGCGTTTTGGGGATAACATTGAGTACAGTGGAGGCTGTTTAGTACCCTGGAGGGATGACATCAGTACAGTGGAGGGATAACATGATGCTTGTGGAGGGATAACATCGGTACAGTGGAGGCTGTTCAGTACTGTGGAGGGGTAACCAGTACATTGGAGGGAGGCTGTTCAGTACAGTGGGGGGATAACATCAGTGGAGGTTATAGCGCAATCGTGCTGCTTTCAGCAAGCTATTTTGTCGAGCATAATGGCACAATAAGAATAAACGTTGACAAAAACATTATGGCTAAAAATTGCTTGAATTAAAAGGGATCTGGAGTCTCGAAGTCTAGAGAATAGAACATGCCGTACAGTACCCTATAGTACTTTTCTATTGAAATCACAATTCCATATCATGTCCCGACATAAAAATATGCCATTGGGCTACCTTCAACAAACAAGACTGATTCTTGCATCTCCTATCCTGCCATATGAGGTATCATGCTGGCATTGTGTAACTGGGGCCTTATACTTTTTCCTAAATTTAGATGCAGCGTTAAATTGAAATAGACCCCTTTCACAATTAATTATAACAGCGAGGCCGTGAATCTGAAACGAGGCTAACGTTGTTCCAGAAAACCTTAGCATGAACGCGTGAATGGTGGAAAGGTCTGTGTGGCTATGATTACAAGTAATTATACATTTCACTCGTAAATTTGGTACAGTTCAGCTCTTTTCTTGTCAAGAACAGGTATTTAGAATGTCTTAGAGCCATGGATATAAAATGGTTAGTGAAAATTCTGTTGCTGTATATGGTATTTCGTGGTGTAGGCTAGGCCGCTCTCAAGCCTGCCCATTGACTGGTCTTACACCTCGCATGGGGTTTACATGCGCAAAATTTTGTCGAATAAAGCTGAGAAAAGAGAATTTAATTGAAAACGATCAATTTTTCTAATAGGAAGATGTTATTTGGTGCATACGCACTTCTAGGGTGGGTTATGACGTGTCATTAGAGGGATGCACATGCATTAGTGGGAGGGGCTATTATGTTAGATTGGAGGGGTGTTTTTGCCTTATATGGTGCATATGCATTAGTTGGAGGGGCTATTATGTGTAATTGGAGGGGTGTTTTTGCCTTATATGGTGCACATGCACTAGTGGAAGGGGCTATTATGTGTAATTGGAGGGGTGTTTTGCCTTATATGGTGCATATGCAATAGTGGGAGGGACTATTATGTGTAATTGGAGGGGTGTTTTTGCCTTATATGGTGCACATGCACTAGTGGGAGGGGCTATTATGTGTAATTGGAGGGGTTTTTTTGCCTTATATGGTGCACATGCACTAGTGGGAGGGGCTATTATGTGTAATTGGAGGGGTGTTTTTGCCTTATATGGTGCACATGCACTAGTGGGAGGGGCTATTATGTGTAATTGGAGGGGTGTTTTTGCCTTATATGGTGCACATGCACTAGTGGGAGGGGCTATTATGTGTAATTGGAGGGGTGTTTTTGCCTTATATGGTGCACATGCACTAGTGGGAGGGGCTATTATGTGTAATTGGAGGGATTTTTTTGCCCTATATGGTGAATACTTACTTCTAGGATGGGTTGTTATTTGTGATTGGAAGGGTGCTCTTGCCTTATATTGTGCATACCCTTTTCTGGGGTGGGTCATTTTGTGTGATTTGAGGAATTTTTGCCTTTTATGGTGCATATGCATCAGTGGGAGGGGCTATTTTAGGTCATTGGAAGGGTAGTTTTTTGCCTAAAATGATGCATATGCACTTCTAGGACAAGTTGCTATGTGTGCTGGTTACTATGCACTGCAGTACTGTACTATGGTGCACAATATAAGGAGAAACCACACCATCCAAGACACATAATAGCCCCTCCCACTATTGCATATGCACCATATAAGGCAAAACACCCCTCCAATTACACATAATAGTCCCTCCCACTAGTGCATGTGCACCATATAAGGCAAAAACACCCCTCCAATTACACATAATAGCCCCTCCAACTAATGCATATGCACCATATAAGGCAAAAACACCCTCCAATCTAACATAATAGCCCTCCCACTAATGCATGTGCATCCTCTAATGACACGCCATAACCCACCCTAGAAGTGCGTATGCACCAAATAACATCTTCCTATTAGAAAATTGATCGTTTTCAATTAAATTCTCTTTTCTCAGCTTTATTCGACAAAATTTTGCGCATGTAAACCCCATGCGAGGTGTAAGACCAGTCAATGGGCAGGCTTGAGAGCGGCCTAGCCTACACCACGAAATACCATATACAGCAACAGAATTTTCACTAACCATTTTATATCCATGGCTCTAAGACATTCTAAATACCTGTTCTTGACAAGAAAAGAGCTGAACTGTACCAAATTTACGAGTGAAATGTATAATTACTTGTAATCATAGCCACACAGACCTTTCCACCATTCACGCGTTCATGCTAAGGTTTTCTGGAACAACGTTAGCCTCGTTTCAGATTCGCGGCCTCGCTGTTATAATTAATTGTGAAAGGGGTCTATGGAGTCAGGTACTAGACAAAATGGGAGAAAACGTGTCGTGGAGGCGAATGTCGTTTCGTCGAGGCAAGAAACGTTTCGTGGAGGCGAGTTTTTCATTTCGTCGAGGGGAACTTCATGTCGTGGAGGGGAATTTTTCATGTCGTGGAGGGGAAGTTTTCACTTCGTCGAGGCATTTTTCATTTCGTCGAGGCATTTATCATGTCGTCGAGTCGCTCTTGAATTCGTTGTGGCGACTTGTTGAATTGGTCGCTGAATTTGAGGCATGTTCTGTTTCGTTGAGGGGAACTACACTTCGTTGAGTCGAATTACACTTCGTCGAGGCGGCCGCATTTGCCGGGGGTATTATGATTGGCCTTTCAAGGCAAGAGGCGGGGCATTGGAACAACAGAGGCGGAGTGCCAGACGGAGTAAAACAAAAAATTGAATGGTGCTGAGTGATTTAAATAGAAGTAGAAAAGTATTGGCACATTTCATTCTGTGATGGCCTGTACAAAAAAATTTGAGTTGATTTTTATTTTAATTTTTTGTTGATGCTCGATGGTTTACTGGATGAATGAAGCTAAAATTTCTTATAACACAAATCTCTATATAGCTTTTTCTGAACATTGGATAAAACAGTAATTGTATTTTATTTAATGGATTTCGTCGGATTTCGTTGTATAAAATATAACAAATAACAAATGGACGAGGGGTGTATCAGTGCTATAGTTGGCCGTCTGTAGCAACATTCAACTAAATACATTTAATATTTACACTCTTTTTCTATAAGAACCAGGAAATTTTGATTGAGGCTGGCTGTTCTTAAGTTTTTGTTCTTCAAAGACGTAATCTAAAGTTGAAAAAAGTTTTGAGACCACGTCCGGTCATTTCTAGATTCATCATACAACCCTTTTTGCAAAGGCAAGTTTCAAGATATCAAGACAATTCGAAGAAATGCTGATATAAATCTTTGTAAATCTCAATAAATCCCATAAATCTCAGCACAAAAGACAAAGAGATTTATAAATCCCATAAAAGAAAAATAAACAGGCAACAGAGCAAAAAAAGGCCTATGTACAGTTCATATTTCCTCATACATATCACATTTACAATGCATGAGACTGCAAGGAAATTGTCATCAATCTCCTAAGTAAATCAAAGGTCAGATATAGGTCACATAACTTCAATTACATTCATTTCTTCTTAGAAAATCTGTTTTTAGGCATATACAGTAATACACGCTTTTTTTATTAGAAAGTGGTTTATAAGAAAGTACACACTTTTTTTTTATAAGAATACCTTATTTTTTGCCGAGCCTCGATTATTCTTAAGCTTATTCGATTTTGAGCCTGAAAATATTCTTAAATTATTCTTAATCATCAATGTTGTAAATTGGCCTGAAGATCAAGAGAAATAAGTCAAATCTTTGTCATTTGTTATTTTATTAATAAAAAGAGTTACTGTATCAAAGAGTCAGACAGGATGTATGCATTTCAAAACAAATACAGTTGCCTGACAATCACACTTATTGTGCAGTGTAAAAAACGCAGAGAAATAAAAATGATCCTCGTCCAGCTTGAGCCTCAGATTATTCTTAAATAATTCTTAAATTTCAGCAATTTTGAGCCTGAATATTCTTATAGACTGTATTCTTATAAAAAAAAAAGTGTGTAGTGCTCAACATCTTAAAAACTTAAAAAAGTTCAGTACTGGATTCTTGTAACTTAAGAAAGTTCTGTTTCATATTTTCACTCTTAATGTTCTGTATGTTATCTTCGCCCTTCTGTTCAGTCGCTCATCTTGCTAATAAACGAGTCTAATGATTATTTTTTTTGAAAAACGTGGTATTTGTGCAATGTATACAGTGCCCCAAACTGTGCATTCGCAGAAATACTGCATTCTAACATTTTTGCTAAGAAAGTCACAAGAAAGTTTTGATACTGAAAACATGAAATATCTAAGAAAGTTTCAATACTGGCCCAAAAAAAACTCTCTTGTAAAATAAAAAAACATGTAAGGTAAACTTTGAACGCAGCCATTTAGTAATTGCAGAGTTTTAAAATCAAAATTTCCTGAATTTCTCGAAATTCCCTCTGATTGTTGAAGACAACCACTGCGCCCTATTTCCTTCGTCTGGGTACGACTCAAGCAGCTTCTGAGACAGCAGAAGAACCTAATCTCAACCTGACGTTTTTTATCATGACTGTATGTTTTACAAGACTGCTCCACTCATCCGACTGCTAGCAATTTTCGGGACCCTTAATTTTTTTGAAGCATTTGTTTAGAAGCCTTATTTGTCTTGAAAGAGTAAGAGTGGAGAAGGACAAAAACTCTATGAACGCCACAACAAGATGGAAATCAGTTATAATTGTCTTCATAATTGACTACTTCTATTTAGATCACTCAGCACCATTCAATTTTTTGTTTTACTCCGCCTCTGTTGTTCAGTGCCCCGCCTCTTGCCTTGAAAGGCCAATCATAATACCCCCGGCAAATGCGGCCGCCTCGACGAAGTGTAATTCGACTCAACGAAGTGTAGTTCCCCTCAACGAAACAGAACATGCCTCAAATTCAGCGACCAATTCAACAAGTCGCCACAACGAATTCAAGAGCGACTCGACGACATGATAAATGCCTCGACGAAATGAAAAATGCCTCGACGAAGTGAAAACTTCCCCTCCACGACATGAAAAATTCCCCTCCACGACATGAAGTTCCCTCGACGAAATGAAAACTCGCCTCCACGAAACGTTTCTTGCCTCGACGAAACGACATTCGCCTCCACGACACGTTTTCTCCCATTTTGTCTAGTACCTGACTCCATAGGCCAAACATGAACAGATGGCCCCATGTTGAATGCTCATGTCAGCAAGACATGGGCACATGGGCATTGATAGGTAGGAAATGAGCATTCTCACTGTAGATTTCATGTGCAGATTATAGTGAATTAATAGAAGAGTTTGAATTGGGGCATTCCCATTGCACCAAGATAGTATGGAGCACTTGTGAAGCATATTACTTCTTAAGAAATAACAACAAACTCAGAATAGCACAGATAAAAGACAGTTCATAAGATTTTCCACATTTATTTATAACTCAAATATTTCTAAGACCTTGGCCTTTCTTTCTTTCCTTTGAATAAGGCAAGCAAGGAGACATTGGCAACCTTGACAACTTTGAATCTGACACCAGGAATATCTCCCACAGCATGTCCAGAACGACCAAAACCAGAAACTAGCACTTCATCATTTTCTTCAATGTATGTCAGGGAACCATCATTGGGAACAAAGGCAGTAATTTTCTTTCCATTCTTTATCAGCTGAACACGCACACACTTTCGGATTGCAGAGTTTGGCTGTTTTGCTTCAACTCCTCTGCAAGAAAATAAGACACAAAAGTTGTTTAAGCTAATTCCACATATAATTGCTGATTTTTTGTTTTTTAATCCAGATTGAGCTAATTGCGAAATGCCAATTGGAGAATCAAATTAAGTGACAAATTATCTGTGGCCTTGTGGTCAGTTTGGTATGAATGAAACCCAACTGAAGGATATGTACCACAGTTTCTTCTGTGAGAGTCTTAGCACAAAACCAATTCATTGCCATAAACAGCTGTTGGATGTGACTCTGACCTCACACAAAACTATAAACTGCAAACATATATAGCAGTCACGATGGATTTTTGCTTGACAGATCTATGTGCATGTTATTTTGAAGGTGTTATTGATTCCCAGTAAGGATAAATGGGTGTGCCTGATTTCAGCTTTCTTTTAGTTTTAAAAGCAAATATCCAGTCAAAGGCCTGAAATTGCATCACTGGAAAAACAATTTCAAGGAAAATTTTAAAAGAAAATTTGCTACCTTTAAAGGGTAAAGCTGAATCTATTTTGAGAATTTGTTACGTAGGCAAAATGGATTTCAGTGAAATGTATTTTATTTTCCAATCATTTGCAATAAATAATTTTGCTCTTCCTTACTACCTATGTCAGTTTGTAAAAAAGGATACCCTGTCCAAGATTTGCCATCTAAAATACGAACTCTGAATAGTCTTTGAATTGTACAAAACTTCATAATTGCGATAAACAGCCAAGACATTTTCGGGCATACTTAAAAGCTTTTTTCGTCTGACACTCCTCAGAGTAGGAACGTCAAAAAACAGACTGAAACAATGAACTTAAGGCAGAATTCATACCCAGATGTGGCTCAAAATGGACTAATTGGAGAGAGAAGCTGAATTGTGTTTTGAACACCAATTAGCTGGTCGGATACAGCGGGAAGACCAATAGAATTATTTGAAGAGTCCAAGTGAGAAAATGACCTCTTTCTGTCTACACAGACCGGCCTTTTGGTTTTAAAGTAGACAGATTCCAAAACCCTAAGTGAAACAAAGATCTTGCTTTCCGAATGATTTTGAAACAATCCTCGCAATTTTCTGCACAAATTAGGTTATCGAGTAGGTGTTGTCTTAAGGCCAAATCATGTTTGAGACTAGGTTGCTGTTTAGATCCATGGGGTGTTTGCTCTCTTTGCTGAAAATTGTGCAGACAATCATTAGTAGGGACATGCTGCTTAATCCTATCCCCTAATCTCTGAGAAGTACAACCTACATACCTGGCATCACACCAGCACGATAATTCATAAATGACCAAACTTATTTGTGTGGAAGGTATGCAATGTGGTAGGTATGAATGGATGGTAGAACTTTCAACATGCTAAAAACTAACGGAGGGCTGGCAGCAGTGAAGCACTTAGTAATGACCTTTTTAATTTGACTTTCGAATCACAATGAGACGTTTCCTATCCAAGGTAAACAGGGCACTTTTGCAGAGCATACTCTTTATCAGCCAAAAACTTGCAATGTTCTTGCGAAAACAATCTGAATAAATTCCACCTTAGTTCATTGTTTTGGTCTGTCTCTGACATTCATGCTCTGAGGAGTGTCAGACAAAAAAAGCTTTTAAGTACGCCAAAAACTCTGAATAGATTTTTTTCAAAATTTTTCTTTGGAAAACAAAGGAAATTTTGGAAAAGGTTCTCCATTGTTGCTGGAGTAAATACACTAAGGGTACAAAGGTATTGCAACGCTTGACAGAGTTAAAAAAGTGCATGCTTGTATTAAGCATTAACAGAATGTTTTGGTTTGCAAACAACCTATTTTTGGACTAAGGGAAATATAGTTTTGGAAAAAAACTTACACTTTTTCTAATACGATGCCTTTGGCATGGGAGGCTCCTCCAAATGGGTTTGCTTTCAAAGCAGTTCCTAAATGGGCCTTTTTGTAATCTTTGTCATGCCAGCGCTGTTCTCTACGATGGTTTCGCAATTTTCTTGCAGTTCTTAATCCTCGAGGCTTGCCTTTGAAAGGAAAAAATTTAAGAATACCTTTAGTCATTCCAGTAAACGATTGTTATACTTTATGTACGACAAAGAAAATGTTTCCAAGAGAATGACATGCAATCTTGTAGTCAAGGAGATTAGGAAAGTGTATCTCAAGTCACATGGGGTATAGCTTTCTCAAAAGAATGTTGGAAGAACAAAATTAGTTGACTTAACTAGAATACTGGGAAATACAGGTATTATGGGACTATGGATAGTCACTCCCAAGATGAGAAGAATGACAATATATTGTATAAAGAAGTCTAATAGCATGGGAAGTTGCGGCAAATGTGTATGAGCATTTACAGTTGTATAAACAAATGATTTCATAGCAAATGATTTTGATTCCAGCACAGTAGAAATCATTTATACTTTTTAGAGGCAAAAATGTTTGTCTGAAGTTTGCAAACAACCTCAGCACAACCCATTTTGCCTCTTTTCCCTGGAGGACAAAGCAAATATTTTTTGTCTAAGTAAGAAATGAGCAAGGCACATAGTTCAAGATAGCCAACTCATAGAAATAACAAAAATCCACATGGAAGCAAAATTTCCCTTCAGCATTTTTCGCCGTTATGTAGAAAACATCCTTTGAACATGATAAGGTATAGAATCCAGCTAAGTTAATTCACATTCTTTGCAGTCAATGAAAGGCCTTTTCCAGAGTCATGGATAACCATATTAAATTTAACAGAAATGTTTGCCTCCTATAGTAGTCTATGTTATTTCTAGCACAATGAGAAAAACTAAAAAAATATCTGGAGCTTTGTGGTCAGTTTGGTAAAACAGAACCTAACTGAAGGATAATGCCACAATTTTCTCTATGAGAGTCTTAGCACTAAACCAAGTCATTGCTGATAACAGCTCTTGGATGTGACTCTGACCTCACATAAAAAGTCTATAATCTGACAAAAACATAGTTACCTTATTCCCAATTTACTCAGATTATTTAAAATGCACAAGATTGTTTAAATAACAACATAATTATGAACAAAAAGACAGAAAACGTTATTAGAAGGGCAGTTTCAAATTCAAATTCCCCTGGGTGTTATCCCTAGAGTTATCTTTGTCTGTTGTACACTGTCAAGGGTGGAGTAATATACAAAATGATATTACAAAACCACGGCAACAGGATTGGGGAAATAATCACGTGAGCATGCGCACTTTGCTCATCACATTTTCACACGAGAACATTTTCTTGTCCGTTTTCCCCGGGAAAAAGGTGAACTGAGTTCAACTTTTTCCTGTGACAAAACAGACAACAAAATGAAGAACCAATCAAAATGTGATTTTTTCAAATGTGTCACGCACGGAAAATGCAAATTTTGGTTGACATGACAATTCCATTGTCAAAATATCTAGTTATCTGATTGATTTTGTCCTGTGTACTTTTCTTAAAAAAAAAATCAACGGGAAATCAAGTCTTCCCAGTTCTGTTCCCATTTCCTGTGCCTGTTCCTGTTCCTTCCTTATTAATTATACACCACAATTAATGTACTGTAGAATGAATGTGTTATTAATGTTGTGTGGTACTAATGCTAATTAAAACTTCTTTCCCAACAGGTATTCCAAATATTTCCACAGGACATATGAACACACAGGTTGTAAGAGGCTTTATTCCATGCAATCTGCACATAGGTCACAGCCCCAACATGGGAGAACAAATGATGGAAAAGTTCATCTTCTACATTGGTTTTCACATTACAAATTTAGCTTTATAGGTTTGGGTTTGTAGGTATAGGCTTTCAAGTTTTTATATTTTAGCAACCAGGTCACAAAATTTGGTCAACTCAAAGTGCAGTTGTGCTATGAATTTTTGATATTGATTCTGACAAAGGACTTAACAATTCATCAACAACCAGAGAATGCTCTCTGGGTGTGATCAAAATTGATCTGGTACAAAGACACTTTCCAGTCCCGCAGGACAAGTCAGCCCACTACAAAGCTGACCCACCATGTGTTAGACAAGGCGGCCCATCACATGTCAGACAAGTCGTCCTGTCATGTCGTGGGCTAACATTGCAGTCCAGGCTGCAGTGGGCCATCTTGTCTAGAAAGCCTCATTGCCAATCCTAAGGGTTAAATTTTTCTGATCATCCCATTTTATAAAAACTTCTCGGAAAGGGACAGAAAACAATGGATTTTGTGATGTCAGTCTGCCAATCAGGCAGGCTGCTTGGGAGACTACTTGTCTCCTATTTTTTCTAGTGTTCCTAGGTGTAAAGGGGGATAATAATAGCAGATTTCAGATTAATCATGAAACATAAATAAAATTAAGATGAAGCGAGAGCGTCATTCCATAATTGGAAGAAGATAATAGGCCAACAGGCTAGCCTTACTAGGCTTATGGACTAGGCCACTTGGCACTTTCTTTCCTGCAGTAGGAGGACTGAATTTTTCTATGAACTTTAAGCAGATAATTCCCCGCTTCTTCCTTTCTATTAATAGTCAGATCATTGAGAAATTAAATTGGTTTGTACATTGAAAACAACATACCCGACGGTTGGCGTCAAAATGGAAAATAAACTCATTTTTACTCACCCATACTTCGTTTCACGCTGTAACACGCTGTAAAATTTAGAAAGGACTCACGTTCCACAAGGCCACATTATTTAGCATTAGGACCACAATGCATTGCTGCTGAAATCGACAACCACAGCAACCAAACTGAATGACAGACAGTTTCAATGACAACTGAAAAGCATGGAACATGGAAAATGGAATGACGGAATGGAATGAGAGCCTAAAAATGTTGAATACTTAAGAGTTTATATCAGACAGTGCTTTTAAAACCTCTAAGTAGGAAAAATACCACTAAATCTAGCATAATAACCCACCACATGAAGCAAAATAACCAACCACAGCAGTGCATATGTCCACCGCGGTACGCAAAAAGCACCACCACACCACAGTAATGTGTAACCACCACTGTTGTGTATAGATTCACTAGCGTGATACTGTTATATAGAGTGGTAAGTAGGGCATGTGTTTAGTATATTTTAACAGGTAGAGACGTTTTCGTGTGGATGCTCTTGATTGGCTATCTCATATTAGCGGATTGTTGTAGCATACACCGCATGCATAAATTGTAGTTAGGACTTTTTCAGTGCACAGGACAGATAATTAATATATATAGTAGAAAATGGAGAATATTTATTTTAATTTGTTTATGCAAAATTTTCAGCTTTTTGAAGTCGAAGAGGAAGATTTTGATATGAAATTTGTCAAGATATATGCCGCCATTTTCGTATTCCAACTGAACTAACCATTCCAAACCAGCGCTCCGTGTTTTATTACAGATTTTTCCCTGGAAAAGGTGCCTCTGGAAGCTTCTGGAAGCTGAATCTTGGTTCAGTTGTTATAGTTTTCATCTTTTCATCACGGGAGTAATTTGATGAAGATGTTAGTATTTTTGCAATATTATGAGTTAAATAGGTTCAAAAGACTACGAGGAGGGGGACTTTGGGGGGTATCAAAACTCGAAAACCCGGAAGAAATTCAAGACAAACCCGAAACTCGGATGACCATAGTTTCAACAACTGTTTTAAGAACATTACACATTGATATCCTTTGTGAGGTTAAAACCCGGAAACCCGCTCATTTTTTACTACAATATCCTAAATCCGAGCTAAAAGTTTGGCAAAACCCGTTGCCCGTTAAATATACTTGACCAAAAACCCGCATGATTTTTCGAGAAAACCCGAAAACCCGAGGGCAAAAACGGCCAAACTCTACGAGGTGAATTTAGATGTAACTTTAATTGCAAATCTCACTTTAATAAGCGTATTCTATACAAGGCATTTCCGTGCCACGAAAAGCGCCATAATTTACTGAAAGGGAAAAGCCGAAAAGCAAGCAAATCTAGCACTGGTAAAAATATAATCACCCCGTGTAACGTGTGTGCAGTACCGTGGGGGATGCGCAGTACCGTGGGGGATGTTCAGTACATGTGGGGAGGCATCCCTGAGTACCGTGGGGGATGTTCAGTACCGTGGGGAGGCATCCTGAGTACCGTGGGGCGACATCTTGAGTACCGTGGGGGATGTTCAGTACCGTGGGGGGATACCATGATTTCTGTGGGGAGGCATCCTGAGTACAGTGGGGGGATATCATGATGTCTGTGGGGAGGCATCCGTGAGTACCGTGGCGGATATTCAGTACCGTGGGGGGATACCTTGAGTACCGTGGGGGATGTTCAGTACCGTGGGGAGGCATCTTGAGTACCGTGGAGGGATATCATGATGTCTGTGGGGAGGCATCATGAGTACCGTGGGGGATGTTCAGTACCGTGGGGGGATATTATGAGTACAGTGGGGAGGCATCTCTGAGTACCGTGGGGGTTGCTCAGTACCGTGGGGAGGCATCATGAGTACCGTGGGGGATGTTCAGTACCGTGGGGAGGCATCTCTGAGTACCGTGGCGGATGTTCAGGTTGATCAACTGTAATCAATCTTCGAATCACTTTTTCCGTTGTTATTTTTATAACTTATCGCGCGGGATTAGTACATCGTTTCTTAGTCAACACAACGGAAAACCGGACTACTATGAATGTCAAGGTCACAAGAGTCGTTTGCGTGAGATAATCTGATGTATTTCAAAACACAGCGAAGTTTTGTTCTGTAGTTGCTATTTGTATTTCTAGAACCTGCTTAGGACAATTGTTCCTTACAAAAGTGTGTTGTACTGACCAAATGTGAGAATGAATTAAAATCTCGATGGATGAGCTGTACCAAGAATTTTTGCAGCATGCTCCTAGAAGGGCAAGCAGCCCGTGCTCAGCGTTTGATACGTTCTTGCAACATACAAAACAGGTCGATATGGACAACGGAGACGACTTTGCAGATTCTATGCCAAGGAAATGTTTGTTCCCTTCTGATTTATCAGTATCTGGGATCTTTGAAATTAACGATGATGAAGAAATTGATGAATACTTTCAGAACATGACAGACGACTTCCAGGATAAAGAGTTTTCCGACGCTGAAGTAGGTTGCGATGACGAAATAAGGTCTCTGTTAAAAAAGGCCCTGCCAACTTTGAGAAAATACAACTTGCTAGCAGACTTAGCACGGTTCTTAAAACTCGTCTCCGAAGATAAATTCCCCATGAATAACATAGCATTGCTTCTTTTTCTTGATGTCGTTCGTTTTTATTCATGCAGAAATGCTAGCAGTATGAGGTACAGAAAGGAGTCGTTGCATTTTTGGATTTTCGGATACCTTTTATTCCATGGAAAATGGGTACGGTTTTCAAGGGGCTTGAAATTTAGTGGGTGTGTTGTGGATGGAAGTTCACAATTGGGCCACATGAAAGTGACAGAAAGAACAAAAATTAATTTTGCTGTTCCGTCTGACCAAATGTTGAAAATATTTCTGGAGAGAAACTCAAGAGTTCCGAGGAATCTCAAGCCTGGAGTAGTAACATCGATTTTAGAAGCTATTCCCAAGAGACGAAAAAATCCAAACAGTTCGTGTTGTCATTTGATGGAAAACTCATACGAAGTGGTCTTACAGACTTATTTTGGAATACATCAAATTATCTCACGCAAACGACTCTTTTGACCTTGACATTCATAGTAGTCCGGTTTTCCGTTGTGTTGACTAAGAAACGATGTACTAATCCCGCGCGATAAGATATAAAAATAACAACGGAAAAAGTGATTCGAAGATTGATTACAGTTGATCAACCCCACCGTACTGAACATCCGCCACGGTACTCAGAGATGCCTCCCCACGGTACTGAACATCCCCCACGGTACTCATGATGCCTCCCCACGGTACTGAGCAACCCCCACGGTACTCAGAGATGCCTCCCCACTGTACTCATGATATCCCCCCACGGTACTGAACATCCCCCACGGTACTCATGATGCCTCCCCACAGACATCATGATATCCCTCCACGGTACTCAAGATGCCTCCCACGGTACTGAACATCCCCACGGTACTCAAGGTATCCCCCACGGTACTGAATATCCGCCACGGTACTCACGGATGCCTCCCCACAGACATCATGATATCCCCACTGTACTCAAGATGCCTCCCCACGGTACTGAACATCCCCCACGGTACTCAGGATGCCTCCCCACAGAAATCATGGTATCCCCCACGGTACTGAACATCCCCCACGGTACTCAAGATGTCGCCCCACGGTACTCAGGATGCCTCCCCACGGTACTGAACATCCCCCACGGTACTCAGGGATGCCTCCCCACATGTACTGAACATCCCCCACGGTACTGCGCATCCCCCACGGTACTGCACACACGTTACACGGGGTGATAATGGGGAAAAGCAAAAAAGCGGTAGTATAATAAAAACTCTATCGGAAATATCAATCACAGTCCCACAGCACTGTTCTCTTCACTTGGTGTGTCTGGTTCTTGGTCTGAAGTTCTGAATGACCTGGAAAGAATGAAAGATTTTCTGCTAAAAAACCTAGAACTTTAAGTAAAGAACCAATGGGAATGTCCCTATTCCTTATCCTTAGAACAATCTTATTACAAACCTTACGAAACATTTAGGATTTCATGCGAATAAAGTTAAAGTCTGGTGATACTTTTATTATTATGATTACTGTTATTAAACAAAATAGAAGTAATCTTTGATACCTCTCCGACCCTTATCCCCTGGTCCGTCGAATACATATTTGGAGATGGAATTATTTTTGTTGTTGTGTTGAGTGTGTGATCCATTGAGCTTCCGTTGAGTGTCACGTCACGTCACGTCATGTCGTTGCACAAGTTGTCAAAACTGCTGAGCTTCAAAGCCACAGTTGAGTGTCTTGACCAGAGAAATTGGCACGAATTATTTGAAAGACATATCCTTGCTCTGTCGCAGGCTGAGAGAGCTTGTTTGTCCATACCATGTTATAATTTCATAGAAACATCTAAGAAGACGACTTTTTCCTTTGAATTGGAGTGAGGAGAACGACTCCACCTCGATAAAGTCAAGAAATGCCCTTGAATTGAATTTATATGTGGCCTAGACAAGCTAGGCCTCTCTGCAAATTTACACTAAAAGACGGTAACAAGGCAGGAGAAAGACAATGGAGAATATGTTCATATCGCTGCTTACTCTTATAATCGGTAAGATTTTTAAAATTTTTTTAGGTACATTGTCAGCTGGTTCTGACCTCGTAGAGTTTTTCATTCTTTTATTTTGAAAAGTCTGAAACTGAAAGTATTATATAGAAAAATACCCCCTTCATCGTATATAGATAAACATTTCAAAACATGATTTATCTAAAGTCACCCAAACGCCCAAAGCTACTGACATTATTTTAATGTAAGAGTATTTACACAGTGTACATAGATACCAAATTTGATCTGATAAAATGGATTTCATTTCATATTATTTTTATTTATAACAGTTGTAATGTACAAAGGCTTTTGGGCCTACATATTTTGTTGTATACACTCTTTTTTATAAGAACCAGGAAATTTTGATCGAGGCTGGCTGTTCTTAAATTTTTGCCGTTTTTGAGCCTGAAATGTTCTTAATCTGTTCTTAATTCCTTGGTTAATAAGAAAGCTATATTTTTCAATGGATGTCTGGGGTGGTACTAGGTTTGTGCGAAAATGCAGCAATCTTGTCTATTTCTTTGTCTGCTTGCTTTTAACGTTCAGTCTGACTGTCATACCATGTCGTACTTACACGTTTAGCTGATATTCTTACGGCTTTTGAAAAGGCCAGCCTCAGCTTGTTCTTAATTTGTTCTTAAAATTTGGGCAAATTCCAGGCTTGTGTTCTTATAAAATTGTTCTTATAAAAAAAGACCGTATTTCTACAATTAGTTTCATGTTATTAATTTGATATATCCATATTCATTTATTAATAAAGTGTGTTTATTTTGATTTTATAGTTGTGTCAGCTACTGATGTTGGTGATGAAATTGAAACTCTCAGTTATAAGTCAATAAAAGCAATTCATAAACACTTGGATGATGATCAGGATGGAGATGTCAACCTAGAGGAATCAAACGAGGTACCTATTTTGCTAATTCATTGTTGTGAATAGAAGGTCTTGTTTCTTACATTTTTCTGGATATTTTCATACAGCTTTTTTAGGGTGGCCTCTTCTTTTGAATCCTCTGCAACCCTTTTAGTGAGAAAAAGAGCTGATTAGGTCTGTGGTGAAACCCACGCATCATCAAACTTGCACGTGTGTGCTGTGGTTGTTTGGAAGTGTGATCGCATATGTCAGATGAAAAGGACTGCCCCTAAGAATTTCCAAAAATTGCTCAAGTTTTGAATGTAAAGGCTATTGAACCTCACTTATTTTTTGGCAGCAGTTTTGTGGCTTTCTTTGAACTTTATCTTTTATTCATAGATGGTTGCTATAAGACTTTTAGAGAAATTTCCATTGCCTTTTGATTGAGAAAAGCTGAAAAATGTTGTTGAAATGAATTGATAGCTTCCCATTTGATTACAATGACGAAAGAACAAGACAGAAGGGAATCATTTCCTTATTTTGGTCAAGCATATATATACTCCACCCTTACTGGGGTGGTTTAAGAAGAAGTTTTTTATTATCATGAAAGCAGGATGAGAGACAATTCTGCCAAATGTGGATATATTTGCCACTTGTTAACCCATGTTCAGGGAAGGGGCCCAGAGGCATCCGACTCCAGAAAGTTATAAATTTAAACTTGCTTAGATTTTATCTCTATTTTTTTATTTCAAAATTAAAAGTTACTTCTATTGTTAAGACTATAACTTAATTTTAGCAAAACATGTCAAAAGGAAAAAAACAAATTACTGATCAAAGAAAGGAACAGGGTAGACCCCTCATTGCACAGCAATTCAAGCAATCTTGATGCCATATTTGGTTCCTTTTTTCAACTTTTCTAGTCAAATGTTGGTATATTTTTGAACACCACAAATAGGATCACCTCCCTCTTCAATGAGTGCTCACCCAAATTTTGAAATTTTATTATAAGTAAGCAGCTTTTTTATTATAAGAGGGGCTACTATAAGCCTTTTCCAGGCTTCATTAACCTTCATTAACTCAAGGTCAAGTGACACTGTTTTGAAAATAATTGTCCTAAGTTTCTCTACAGGATTCGTTTTTGTTGGATTAGTGTTTGACATGATCTTCTAACAGCATCCTATTTAACGATTTAACCTATTATATTTCAAAGAAAGAATAAAATGAAATCTTGAGAAATTAAAAAGAATTTACTTGATTTGCTTGAAGTAAAAATTAAATTTGAAGTAGTAAACAACCAAAAAAATGCTTGTTTTACATTGACTATACATGTGAAAGGTCAGGGATAACTGGTATTTTTTTCAATTTGAGTATTGCTGCATCCTGCTCTTCAAGAGCTGTGTCTATTATGTGCTTAATGTTGACTTTGCTTTCGATTTCAAAGCATCCTTTTCAGGGGTGCACATTATAGGGGGAGTGGGAGTTGTGACACCCCCCAATAATTCCAAGTATTCGGTCACAAACCTGAGAAAATAATTGAAAATTTCACCCCAGAACCATTCACGCTATCCTACGTGCTTCTTAAGTATTGTTTTTAAGATTACGTTCTTCCGATACCTTTTACGGATACCTCGCGAGCCTTTAATCTAACCCGAAAAGCTGTAAATTTAAGCAGACGACCTAGAGATATTATCTCAAAACTTTTCTAAAGCCCCTGGGTGTGGCAACATTCGGCCCATTGCATCCCAATTCCTTCTTGACAGTACAATGTATTGGTATTCAATACGACCGTCCGGAATGGATATCCCAAACTCAGGACTATGAAATGCGTCAGGCGATAACTTCTTTGAGATTCAGTTAAATTTTGGCGAAACTTGTCTACTGTTTCTTCCGTTTTCTTCAAAAACTGATGTGTGCAAATTGCAATAAAATAGTCCTGAAATGGTCACCAGAACTTTTCAAACTTTTCAATCTTTTCAGAATTTTTCAAAATTTTCCGGGGAGCATGCCCCCGGACCCCTCTAGGTGGTTGCGCCTTCGGCTCACTGCAGTCTTCTCTTTTCGGTCCCACTTGATTACACCTCCCTGAACAATTCTGTGGATTTGCGCCCCTGATCCTTTTACGTAATAAAGCAAAAGTTTCTAGTGGTAGCTACAAAAGTTATTCTTATCATTCCATGAAACTCATAATGCTTTGGATAAAACTGAAGTTTTTCGCAACATTTTGAGCTTGAGCCCATTGTCAAGAGAAGTGAAATTGAAAGAATGAGATTTTCCTTATTTCATCGTACCGTGCCATTGTACCTTATTTCAAAATTGCAGTAAAAAACGGAAACGTCTTTGCAAATACTTAAAAGCTTCTTTCGACTGACACTCTTCAAAGTATAAACGTATAAGAAACAGACCGAAACGATTGATTACAGCATTGACTATGATTACAGTAAGACGGAGTTAATAACCAGATGCAGATCTCATTTCGCAATGCATGGAGTGTCTAACAATAGAAGGTTATGTCAAAATATGTTTTTGTTTTTTATCGCAAGAATGAGAATCGCAACGAAAATAAATTTGAATGATCAATGATCAAACATATTCATTTGATTTTGTATGTTAACTTAATTCAGTTGTATGCATTAAAATCATTTTTGTGGATTTTAAAATTGAGAATTTTGAACTACAATCTCTACTGGATGTCACTCATAGACGCCAGATTTTTTTTTCATGGCTGAAGATACAGTAAATGTTGAAAACTCGGTCTCCTTTACAGAGGTGATGATGTGTAGCCTTTAGCTAACAGGTCTGTTTCTAGGTTTTTGCTGTAGGCAAAAACTTTTGCTGTATTTTTTTATTGCAAAAGTCGATTAAATCAGCAGCAAAACCACAGCCGACTTTATAGCTGTTTCGGTAATGAACGGCCATAATGATCGATATTGTTGTGACTGGTTTCCAAAATTTCGACGTGGAAAACAGAATCGAGAAAAATGTTTAGCTTTCCTGTAGACAAAAATGCCGATAGCTGCGAACCTTTCAGCCCTCTGCTTCGACCCGCTGTCGATCGACGCTGTCAGTTTCCACTCAGTCGTACAGGTCCAATTCGACCTGAACAGGAAGCGACCTTTATAACAAAAGCTTAAAAAAACTGTTTCATGTCTCATTGGTTTACTTTAATTTCTCAAAAAATTGTTTGCTATCTGATTGGCTCAAAGGTCGTCGACTAAATTCTAAAATATCGCAATCGAACCGCTTGGTAGAAGCCTACCGAGTGGTATTCTATAAAACCTAAAGATCAATAAATGTTTGTCAAACATTTGAAATTTACTTGCCATAGCAGTGTTTGCACGTCACACACTTTGTTTGACAGGCAGGATTTGCTTAGAAATGTTAAAGAATTTTTTGCATGGTGGAAGCGAAAATGTTTAACGAGCAATGTTTTACGAGGTGGCTAAACGGTGGAACATTTTGCTTCAAATCTCATTTTTAATTATGTGACAAACAATGTTTGGTCGTTTGGTCAGGGCGTTATAGATCCAGTCTACGAGTTTACTATGAAGACGAGCAAACCGAACTTGTTTTCATTCGTGATCATGCTAAAATCTGCGATAATTTTGCATTCATGTGGCATGAATTTATTTCTTATAGTTTATGGTTGATGAATTACACGTAAATGACAAGAGAAGACATTCAAGCTTCCATGGAAATGATAGTCTGATTTCAGTGGAGGATTTATGGTATAGTTGGTTACAAAATGAAGGTAATCTGTTCTATACAATTTTTTGCATCTCACATAGTTTCAGCACAATAATTTTTGTATATTACTCTTTAATTTGGCAACACATACATGTGTTTGGTAATGCAATAACACACAAAACATTCTACAGAATCTAACAATCGGACAGCGGTTCCGTTGAAAGCAGCTGCCCTGGGGACAGTTTTCGGATGGCGGGAAAAATTCCCTATTTACCTTGTGTTTCAATGCGCTCTTTAAAAACTTGGCATCAGTGTTTTAAAAGCTTCAGTGTTATTTTCTAAAATTGTAACAAATCTTAGCGTTCATAAGACATTTTTTGTTTTCCTGGTGAAAAGCGTCAATTGTATAAACAATTCATCCTAATTCTTTGTATAATGAAAGTAGCTATTGCTTCTAGTTTGACTGTCAAGGCGTACAATCTCGAACTCGCACGGGAAATGAAAATTTGTTCGGCATAGCGGGACTTCGAGATATCCGGACTCTGAGTTTTTTCGATCAAAAAGCGGTCATCTATGTGTAAAATTAGAATATAAACCAAGGAAAAGACCTCATTTGTCTCGAAAGCTGTTATAAACATTTAATTTAACTTAAATAGTACATTATTGAAGCTTGCTTCATATTTTGGAGTACTTCTTCATCTATTAGCAACGATAGCATCAAGCATAATAACCCACCACCGTAGTGCATATCCACCACAGTACGCAAAAGACACCACCACAGTGCGCAAAATATACCACCATAGTAGTGCGTATCCAGCACAGTAGTGCGTGTAGATTCGCTAGCGGGACAACAGCTGACCAATATGCAGTCTGTGTACAGAAAAACGACACCATTGAAGGACATCTAACAAAAGGAAAGACAGGCAGATTTGCAAAGACAATCTTCTTTTTTCTCAGGGCAGATAAATTTAGTTCCCGAGTACCTGTGGTAAATGGCAAGCGTTTAAACTTTGGAGATGGCAAAGGATTGAAAGTCCCTTGCAAGATAATAATTTTCGGACAACCTAAGCTCACATTAATCTTAAAAACTGAATTATCATTGTTATAATAATTAAGAATTGAAAATTTTTGTAACGTTTTGTTCGAGATAACCGGGGTTTTTATTTCACGGGAAAAACATTTCGTTCGAGATAGCGAATAGTTCGAGATAACCAAGTTCGAAATAACGAGTTTTATCTCTATACTAAGCCTTTAGGAAAACGAGGGGAAATGGGAATCTGTTCGAGATGGCGTGTTGCTCGAGATAACCGAGTTCGAGATAGCGAGGTTCGACTGTATTCGATCCGCGTTTAATAATCCTCTCGTTAATTTGCCTTGAAGCAGATCCATATTGGAACATACTGTGGTAAATTTTGTTATATTATGCATTTGCTAGCTATTGTATTAATATTGTCCCGAAACGTAAAGTTCTAGGGTATCGGCGGGATTTGACGGATGGCGGGATTTATTTGCCGGACTGTTCAATTAAAAACGCGCTTAAATCAGAAAAACAGCCATTAACTTAAATTTACGTCCCACCTGCTTGTTCTCCATCTTTTTATCTATTTTTTGACATATTTTGACTTGCAAATGCAATCCAACTATTTTTTAACAGAACATTACAAAACAGTACCCTCTCGACTAAACCAAAATGGCGACACCGACTTTGTTGTTGTTAAATTCAGCCTCGGGATCACTTAATTGTACCGAGGTTGACCTGGTCCAAAAATGTTACGATTCAAGTCAGTGACAGATTATCACGTGATTAACACCATGCCAATTTCGAATTGATATTGGAATCCAATTTTTGCAGGGACGGGGGTTTTTAACAAAAGCTGTCAAAAATTTTGCTTTCGGTCAGTGTCAAAAAAAACTTTCAACCAATTTGGATATTCTGAATTTGAAAAAGCAAAAATAGTTTACAGGTCAGTGTATTTGAGTTTAGCCTTACGTACCTTTACTGTAAATTTAAAATTGCATTGTATTTTAGCACTTTTTGAGCTAAGACTTACCGAGCTAAAAAGGTTATTAAGTTTCGAAAGTAATATCTAACAAATTCTTGTCCATGTCTGTGAAATGAAATTACTAGGAAAAATGCAAACACCATTTATCTAAATTTCTTTAACAGAAATGCCAGGCGCTATAAAAATGAGACCTTTAAAAGAAACTGGAGTGACGAATCGATGTTGGCAGCAGTGGAAGTAGTGCGAAATGGCGAATTCTCTTTCCGTCAAGCGGCTCTTCATTTTGAAATACCATAAAGTTCCATCAAAAACCATTTAAATGACATCTTGAATGGCAAAGGACGACGAAGAAAACCATTTCTCAGTAATGAAGAAGAAAAAGCACTGGCAGAGTGGTGTGTAAAAATGTCCCAGATTGGTTATGAAAGAACCAAAGAAGAGTTAAAAGATACAGTCAAAAAGATACTGGACAAAGATGGGCGAAACAATCGGCAATTTAGAATCAACAGGCCAGGAAAAAACTTGGTGTTTTCTTTTTTTAAGAAGACACCCCGAGCTAACAGAACGAAAGCCAGAAAGTTTACAAATATCACGTGCGATAGCCTGCTCAGAGGAGAGAATTATGAAATGGTTCGCAGATTTTGAGCAATTTATTGAAGAACGCCAAATTGTCAGTCCAGCACAAGTTGCAAACGTCGATGAAACTGGCTGTCCATTTCAAGCCGGCTCATCTGGAAAGATTATTGTCGAAAGCGGGATAAGTAATGCGTTTCAAATTGCATCTCCATCCAAAAATCAGATCACAACCCTTGTTTGCTGTTTTGATGCATATTTTGGCGTAACCTCATAAGGCTGGATAGAAACTGATGCTTTCTATGCTTGGGTAGCCAAAAGATTTTGCGACAAGTTCCTGCAATAAGACCGATAGTTCTTCTTTTGGATGGGCACGATTCACATATTGATATCTACACCAGCAAACTGTGTGCTGAAAACAACATCTTCCTCTGCTGCCTGCCACCTCACTGTTCGCATGTTATCCAACCGCTTGATGTTGGCTTCTTCCATCTGTTGAAGAACCAGTGGAGAAGAGCATGCATAGAGTTAATGAAAGTAACCCTGGCGTTACCGTCAACAAAATGAATTTTAGCAGGGTATTCAAAGAGGCGTGGCAGAGAACAGTCACCACAGTCGTAAATGCTTTTGTGAAAGCTGGTATTTGGCCTTTCCATTCAAGCAGGATCAGCAAAAAGGCGATTTTACCAGCAACCATTTACAAGCATAACCAACAAGCTGCTGAAAGTGACAAGGAAAATATTGATCCATCACCTCAAGCCCAAACAATCGGCAATCAAACACCTCAGTGTGCCCAAACATCGCAAACAGAACTTACTCACTCTCTTGAAAAGGCCCAGCTGGCGTTGTACAGACAAAGATTGGAAGAAGGATTAGATGTTGACTCAGATCCTGTTTTCAACACATGGAAGAACCTAGTTATTGCCACAATTCCACCATCTGAACCTGGTACCAGCAAAGATGTTGGATCAGCAAATGCACGACGACAACTTTCATTTGTTGTAGAGTCATCAACAACATAATATGTGACAGGAAAGCAGAAGGCCCAGGAAAAAGATGAAAACAAGCCAAACATCAACATCTCTTTCTCCAGCATTTACAGAGATGCTTGTATATCCGGGTGCCATTAAAAAAAAGGAAAGAAGAAAGGCTGTAAAGCATTCTCTACCACACCACCTCACTTCCAAAGAGGCTATAAAATTAATGCAAGATGAGATTGACAGGAAGCAAAAAGAGGAGGAGGAAAAAACAAGAGACGAGAGAAAAGAGAGAGAAAGAAAGAAGAAAAAGAAAGAAGAAAAAAAGAAAATTAAAAAAATTATCAAATAGGAAAGGAAGAAAATCGACAATGCCTGTAAGAGTATGGAAATGCCAAGAATGCGATGGAATTTACGATGATGGGGAAGCAGATGATTGGATCGGCTGTGATAACTGCCCGGTTCCACGTTGAGTGTACCAATCTGTTCGTATCTGAGGATACAAATCTCGAAGATATAGAATTTTTTGGGGTTTCTGCTGAAACAACTATAGTGTTTGTAATACGTTCAGCTGTCCCTTTCACTTGTTTCTTGTGTTGCCCTTTGGAAACGTATGTTGCAAGATTTATTAATGTATAAGCATTAGCATAGTTAGACCAAGGATTAGAGTTTGGGGAGGGTTGCAGGGTGAAAATTTCTGAGATCAACACCCATTCATAGATCAACTTGTGCAATATGGGGTACCCTCTGCTGTATATCGGCCCCTGTAGATATAAATAGAAAATACATGAATAAATAGATAAATGCCAGTTTAATGTTATTGCATGGTAACGCACGATGTAAGACCATGTTTCAAAGCAAGCAATTTTTAATTTATAATTTCATTTAGATTCTCCATAGGATAAACTTTAAAATTGTGAATAGTTATGATATCAGTGTTCAAAGTGCTCCTAAATTTTAACAGTTAATTAATAAAAGCAAAAACAGCAGTTTTTTTGTTTTGAGCAAATAACACTCAGCCTGTGTTTGGCGTGGTTGGACAGAGTATAAGGTACAAGGGCACTCACAGGGAAGAACTGCCAAGGCGTCCAAAAACCTCTCAAAATATGGATAGAAACGATGAAAGCCAACAAGAGTTATTTTAAAAAGTTAATTTCATGAAAAGTAAGAAATTCAGAGTAATTTCTCGTTTTTACTACGTTTAATCCCGAGATAATACTTTGTGTCCGGCAAAAGGCCGAAAATATCGAAGCAAAAGCAAAGGCTACAGAAACCACAAAAAATAAACGGAAATCTACAAATTACACAGAAATTAAGCAAATATGACCTAATTTAAACGTGCATGTTTTGTTTTGGATTTTTTGAACACAGCCCTAGGAGAGCCAGGCCAATGAACCTTAACCGTCCGGCAAATCACGCCGATACTCTAGAGGTAGAACGTCTGATATTTATATAACCAGTCACGACACAAGACGTCTTTTATTTGTCATGAAGACTTAAGACTAGTGAAATTCGTACCAAAGTTTAGCATAAACTTTATCACAGACCTTTTTATTGATGGTTTTGCGTAGTGGTTAAGATGCCGAGTTTTAAATTCCTCGGGCAATTCCTGCATGGACTTCAAGCCGACAGTAAACTCAAGTGTCACTCTCTCGGAGGTTTGGAATTGAGTACCCAGGGTATTTCTTCTATAATATAAGTTTGGTGCCACTTGCAGAGCTGCAAGAACCTTAATCTGCACTATAAATGTAGATTGCTCGCTCACTCTTAAGTTGCATGTCAAACTCTTCCTTGTCTTCCATTACAGTGGTTTAATTTTGTATCAGAATAATTAGTTTTTATCTTCAAGATTTACCAATGAGGGTTCGAGTTTGTACAATAAGCTTGGTATCACAAATCTAAAGCATCGAAAAAAGATCAGCTTACGTGCTACAGATATAGTTTTATTTGGACCTCCTATCAAAGGTAATGTATTATATTATCTAACGTCTAACAGCCGACCATTGATCTGTTTTAACCACTACAAATATTTCTTAATTAGCTATTTTGTTTCAGGATACACAAAAGATGTTATTCTTGCAGTAGTAGTTACGTTGATGGCATTAGCATGTTGCTATGCAATAGCCGAAAAGAAGTTTGCGAAGAAGCAGATTGAACAAATGATGAAGGATGTTGAATTTATGCAAATGGCCGAAGAAAATTTGAAAAATACTCAAGAAAAGTAAGGATTATCTTGATTAGTTTGAGAATATTTTAATATCAGAAAATATTGTTCTTTTTTGTTCAAAGACCAGTTGCAACTGATTCGTTCACTTAGGGGACAAAAATATTACAAAATTAACCTTACCTGGCGACCAACGAAAATTTACAGAAGAGCTATGACGTTTCAGGGACTTTACTGTACTTGGATAAGGCGGGAAAATGTCACAATTTCTTTGAAACTCAGTTAAAATAAAAAGCAAACGATTTATTGGGAAGTATTGTTATAAACTGATCGAAAACTTTTTAGCGGTGCCTTCCCAATCTTTATCAAAATAATTCAAGTGATGTTTTCAAAAACAGCGATGTAAGGAAAAGGTTTTTCTCACTGTTGATTTGTTGATTCAAAATTGCATTGTTTGCCAAGGCGGAATGATGCCAACTTTATGTGTACAATTAGAATATTCGCCCAAAGTGAAATTTCAGAGATCATGCATTGGATTGAGTTGTCGATGACGTTTTCAGGTCAGTTACTCTTCTAAATCCGTCATCAAAAATTCGATCCCATGGGTTTCCTCTGAAAGTTCTCTTTAAGCGAAAATTTTTAACGGTAGACAAAAGTTTGAACTATTTTGTCTAGAAATGCCCATGAAATGTTGTACCAAACGTCAGGACAAATGTTTTTTTACGTCACTTTGTGAAAAAAAGTTTAATGTTTTGCTGTTTCAATGTTTTTCATCGTTCTTTGTCCAAAATACCAAATAAATGTTTTGCTTTTTGTTTAAATTTAAAGTCAGTGATTTTTGTGATTAAATTCTCCCTTATGTGATTTAAATTCTCCCGTATGAGATTTTTGTGATTAACTGTTGCCGCCATTCAGGTCGTCATTCAAGCGTTGCATTACTTTTGTCTCCACTGTGTATTATACGATCTGATATTCAAGTGGATGTCTTATTTTCCAGGCTTAAAAAGGCAGAACATGAGCATCGATCTACAGTGTTAAGTAAAGCAGAAATTGAAAACAAGCTAAAGAAGGAAATCGAGACGGCTAAAGTAAGACCAATGTGTAGTCCCTTAGGCTGCTGTAAAATTAAATTGCTCTTAATATTGCCTATAGTATATGTGGTCATATCCCTACACATTGATTGATAATTTTGTCTCGAATGCATATGTTTGTTTGACATATTATAAAGTTATTGCACGAGTTAAAGGTTAGTGAAATAGCTCTCAACTGAGTTGTATTAAAACTGCAACTTGCTAAACGAAGATGCTCTGCTATATTGAAAGTTATGGAATGCTGAAGCCGATAATGTAAGACACACCATATTCATCAAAGTCTTTTTCTTAGTATAATTTTCCTTCATACTTGAAAATTATGCTTCGAGTAGGCAAATCATTCCAGTTCATGCTGTTGTTATCTAAATTAGAGTCGTTCATCATTAATTTTTTCATTTCGGGTTTTTGGATTTGTCTCGGTCGGTTTCTCTGAATGTTCAAAGGAAGTCTATTGATTCAATGTTTTGGTCTTCGTCTGCTAATTAACGCCACGTTTTTTATGGGAAAAACAATCAGAAAACCACCCAAAACACAGTTGAGAACATATATAAATACCCAAAGTCACTATCAAAAGTTCAAACACTTAATCCTTGAATGGTGATAATCTTAGATACGCCTATATTTCTTTAGCAGTTTACAGAAACCATTGTTCAAAGTCACAAATGCATGGCATGAGGGCCCAAGTTTATCGTTAGGTCAATTATTTCAACAATATTGTAAAATGATTGCCAAATCTATGTATTCTTAATTTTTCCCTTATTTGCGCATTTCCCTAGCTGAATTTTGAACTTGTGAATAGTCTGTAGACTCTCAAACTTGGAAATGTGTCTCCTACTCAAAAAGTCCATTCATTAGTGAATTCGTATGACCTGTGTTTATGAAAAAATTCGTTTATGCGCAGAAATTTGGACCCGAACTCCGTTAATCATGTTAACACTGAGTTGAGAAATATCTTGAACTTATTGAAATTTTAAATGCATTGACTATGTTTAACTTCTAATCTAACTTATAACTTATAATTATACTAAGGATGGTGAATAACATTATAGTTTTAATTTTGTAAGAAGGTACTTTTTGATGATTTGAAACGATTCTTGCTTGCAGAAAGAAGCAGAAAGACTTCACGAAGAAAGAAGTCACCACGAAGAAGAGCGAATGAAAATGTCTTTGGTTGAAAGAGAATTGATAGAAGTGCGAAAAGCACTGCAGAAGGCTGAGGCAGAAATGGAGACGATCTCACCGAGATCTCCAAGATCATTGCAGCAGTGGTTGTACATAACATATAGAAAAGAATCAAAACATTTCATAGCAAAGAAAAATAACGCACTTAGACAAATGCAGGATGCAAAAGAGGCTGTAAGTTGATCTTCTTGCAAGTAATAGTGGTAATTATGTAAACATGAAAATACCATTATTTATTAGTGTTTTTCGGATGTAAGACCACTAACGACTCTTCTTTACCATTTTTCATTTTGCCACCCTGGCTGGGTGATATAAAGTGTTCTTATATGAAGTTTTTTTTTACAGTGTGAAAAAATCAGAAAGAAAAGAGGTTCGTTATTTGGTCCACTGAGATTAGTTCATGGTCAAACAATCGACGAAGTTGATCAAAAAATTCTAAGTGCAAGGTAAGTTCTATCGTGTTTAGGTATTGATATAGTTATTTCGCCTTTGAATCAATTTTAACAAGTGTTTTGTTTGATTGTTAGTAAAAAGTCGGGGCATTACAATAAAATTATTCATTTATTTGTATTCTTTTAATTGACGGTGACCAGCTTGAACATCGAATAGACGAAGATTGTCTAGTGCTATTTGTCTCAGATCACAGTTAAGTTTTCACTTCACTAACCTTCCTCTTTGGCCAATGACACGACAAACTTAAGTTTTTGCTGCCAACATATTTAATTGAAAATGAACAGATATCTGATTTTAGACATCGTTTACGTTATTAAGTATATAAGACGTTTTAAACGAAAGCATATTCCCCTTATAAAACTGCCTATTTGTTGTAGAGCGGAATATTCCAAAAAACGTACAAACAGAAGGAGATCATAAACAAAAAAATTTTCCCTACGTACCTCATCGATTGCTTCCCAATTAAGCCCCTCTCAAATGACTCGAAAAGGGTAGCCTATTTTTGTCCTCTTCAGTGGGTTCCGTAAACTAGGATAGCTTATTTGAAAAAAAAGTATGCTCGAAAATGATTCCGCTGTTCATGACAATTTTATAGCTTTATTTCTGGCAAGTTAAGAACTCTTTAGTAAGAATGCCAAAATTTGTTTGAGCCCTTCTTGAATAGGCCCCCATCTAAAAACCTAATTTTAAAAATAAGCACCTCAATAATCGCGAATTCGTCACTTCAATGTCATGTGTTGAGTGAGAAAAGGTTTCACTTAAGCGTACTTTTATCTTGAGGAAGTTTGGATACTTTTCTGAGCTCTGAATGATTAAAATTATTCTCAAATGACGTTGAATTTGGTAAAAGCCGATTGCAGAGAACTATTGTCAACATAATCAGCCACAATTTTCCTATAGTAGCCGATACAGTTGTTACAAAGTTCCATTTCTCTAATTTTTAGTTAGTTGCTCTCCGTTCCCAGATCGGCGTTTTCGAATTCCTTCCAATCTATAAAGAAAGTTTTGAAGTTTGTAAAGCAACAGCATGAGACCTTTCCCAGTATAAACAGACAGTAGGATGGATAGAATAAAATGTTTGCTCTTTTCATTACAGAAGTGCCCTTGCTGAAGTTACAAATGATCTTCAAGAGAGACAACATAGATGGCGTCAAATTGAAGAGCTGTGTTGCTTCCCTATTGTAAGTGATGGACTTTTGAATCATTCTCTAGAAATTGAAGACCAGAGCCGGAGAAGTTCTGTTGCAAGAGCTTTGGCTGTTTGTGCAAATCTTGGTGGAATAGGTTCAATCCCAAATTCAGTCCCAAAGTCATTATCAAAAATGAGTTCAGTAGATTCATCAAGTAACCATAGCATGCCTTCCAAATCACGAAATGACCAAGAGTTGCCAAACATTTATCATGGTTATGCAGATGTAACTGAAAGCTTCCCTTCTAAATCATCACCAAGTCGACCGGTCGTTGCTCCACTCGACAAAAATGAAGATGAAAAAGAGGAAACGAACTCTGATGAAGGCTTGAATTTTCTATCATCTACAATTAATAGAGAAGATCTCCACAAAAACAGCCTGAAATTGTTGCCTGACACAGCAGGAATGGAGAAAACGTTTAATGCACTGAAAGCAATCAATGACAACGAGGGTCCCGCTGAACAACATGGTAACATCTCATGCTTAACAAACAACCGGTACTCTCTAAAGGACTTCGTAATGATTGAGCAGCCTGATGAAATTAAAGCATTGCATACTAGTCGATCTGTTCCAGTTTTCACATCTGAAAAGCGAAGCTCAGATGATAACCGCCAACATCTTCGACATCGTTCTTTGTGTAAAGTAAAGGCCATTCAGGAAC